>WWET01000268.1:819436-838741 GCA_011038615.1 Limnodynastes dumerilii | reverse complement strand
AAGAGGCTGTGCTCCGCGTGGCTAATATGCATGCCTTCACAAGTGTATGATGGCATGCCTGGAGGAGAAGATGCCACTGGGGGACAATGGCGCTGGAGAAGCTGTGGCAGCAGTGGGAAGGTGAGAATTAACTCTACATGAGGCATTAAGTGTATACATTAGTGTGCAGATAATGGTTGCTGTTGGGGAGGAGCTGTGTGAGCAGACTTGGCATATTGTAACCAAAAAACTACAGTTTTGATTGGCACTGGCAGAAATTGCACCCATCATTGTTTTAAAACATACTAATGGACTGGATTCAAACTTCCATGTGGGCAAAAAGATGCCACTCCCCTTGGTCATATAAAACACGATCCCTGACTCCTATCTTAAAAATTCCATGCTGTCTTCACTTAAGATTGGGTTTAGATGGTATAGAGGGCGCTTAGCACACTCTCGCTGTACTGTCTGCATACACCCCCCTCCCAGATAGCGGAATCATTTCCACTTCCTGTCCTGCTGTTGGAAATGCTCCAAAGACGAAACTCTGGGAAAGTGGGCGCAGGGCCGCCATCAGGGGGAGACAGCCATGACTATTGTCCTGGGCCCGGAGCTGATGGGTGCCCACAGAGTATCGTGCCAATGCGCAGGGAAGAACTTTGCCCCTATGTGATGTCATTGGCTGTGTCCCGGGCCCGCATTTTCTGAGTGCTCGTGGTCCGATCCAAGTGATCGGAAAACACCCACTTTTTGTAAGCATGAATCTGGTCCAATACAACTATTGCTACTGAGGTTATAGCCACCGCAGCAAATTATCTATAAAAGGACCTCTTTTCTTCTTACATAAGAGGTCATTCATGACAATCAATTGAAAGAACCTCTGTGTCACAATATTGCTGTCTACTTCTTTAGTTAATTGTGTGAACTGCCTACAGGCCTAAAAGTTCATGTTGCAACAGTCAAAGCATAGGAAATAATTGTCATAATAAAGAAGATTGCCATAGTGAATGTTTCCTTATAGCCTACAGTAATGATTCATTGGAACAAGACCAAGATGTTTTTTTCCAAAGAGTTACTTCCTCAAGGCAGGAAACAAAGCATAGTTTTGTTATCTGTACTTTAAAAAAAATGAGAAAAAAAAAACAACATCAAAAGATGATATTTTAAAAAACTTACATAGCTACAATGACCAGATCAGGTTGACCAAAATCAGAGACTGAAAATAAGAGAGGAAAGTTAGACCTGGGCAAAACCATATTGATTTCACATCCAATTTTAACTATATTGCTAACAGTGTTAGAGTTGAGAGGTGGCATTTCCTAGCCCAAGTCTAAATAACAGTGCAAAAGTAAAGCTGGTCTATGTCTGTGTGCAGTAAGCAATTCAAAGATATATGCAATGCAAAAAAATATACAATATACAATTAACTTGACTCCCCCCTGCAATCAACATGGTTTTTGCCCAGGAGTAACTTTCCTCTTTTATTTTCAATCTCTGACTCTGGTCCATTGTAGCTATCTTAGAATTTAAAGATAGAATAATAAGAGAAAATGGAAAAAGAGTGCTGGTCTAACAGTTAGTATATTTTATTATATATATTCATAATATGCCATTAAAAAATATATAAAACCAACTCAAACAAATCTAAATAAAACACCAAATTAAGAACAATGGGGCAGATCCAGAACTACGCATTTCCGCGATTTTACGCGTGGCGGAGACGTAAATTCGCAGATTTGAACGCACTGCGCATGCGCACCATAGAAAATACGCACATTCACGTAGCGTAATTTTGGACATATGGGTGATTCACGTATGTCTCACATAAATACTTACGTGTGGGCATGCCAAATTTACGTTAGTCAACAATACGTGCGTTTTACGTGAAGTAGGCGGAGGGTGGTATTTAAAGTGTACAGTATGGGAGTGCTAAGCTGCGTATGTTCGCGTAGTCAGTACGTCTGTTAGCGGACGTATGCTGTTACGTTTGGAAAAGTTAAGGTAGGGTTTGGGTAGCGTATTTTGACAAAATACGTCCGTGCAAGGGGTGTGCCGAGGGGAGTGTAGCGAACTTACGTGTACGAAAATACGCTCCGCGAATATACGTACGGCACACGTAGTTCTGGATCTACCCCAATGGGTCGTATCCAGACCTATGGGCGCTTTACGGCCGCCTGAGGTCAGTGCAGCCGCCATCGGAGCGGCACATATGTGTCCAGATTCCTACCCTAACGTTTACGATCAGCTACCCCCGCCCCGTCCCCTAATTTGCATGCCTATCTCCACCTTTACGGCAGAGATCAGGCATGTGTAAAGGGGGGGGGGACTATAGTTACGGCCGCCAGCCCTAACTATAGGGCCGGTGACGGTGTCGTATGAAGGTTGTGCACAAAACAGGAATTACGACCGAGCAGCCTGTAATTTCCCTGGCGGCTGTACCTCTTAATCAGGCCCAATATAATAATTAATAATGTATCTGTTTATTCCCACAAGTATAATTTTCTGTATTACCTATATTCCCTAGAACAATTCCTTTTTATTACTGGTAATCCATAAATTTGTTTATTTATCTGTTCAAAATGGTATATATTGAGTTACTTGAAAAAAACAAGATTTTGTAATTTTTGCATTATTTGAAACTCAGAGGAGGTATGTGATGTTATCTGTTAGGGTCAATTCCCAAAAACTTCTGTGTACAGTGCAGAACCTTAAAGAAGAACCCTCCACCAATTATGGACCAGATTAAGAGTTTGACGATAAGTAGAAATGAGGTGGAAAGTTACACCTGGACAAAAACATATTGAGTTTCAGAGGTAGTCATATTCATTGTATTCTTTGCATGGTTAAAGTAAATTTTGGTTTTGCTGATTGCACACAAATACTGACCAGCTTTACTTTTGCACTGTTATTTAGACTTGGGCTAGAAAACATCACCTCTCAACATGATTTTGCCCGTATTCCACTTGGTTTCTTCTTATTTTCAAACTCTGGCTCTGATCCTATGTTTACAATAACGCAGATGTGAGATGGTTCCATTTCACAGTGACTTTATCATTCAAAGCAAAAGGAAGTTTGATTAGAAGGGACTTGACCCATGCGCCAGCTGTTGATAACAGGCAAAGTTGGAATACATAAGTATACTGCGACAGAAGACTGTTTAAGCTTTGCTAATTCTGGTGAATTTAGATTTTAAAAAAAACGCATAGCTGAAAGAATGGGTTTTATTTTAGCTGCTTTATTAAAAATAACATTTTAAATAAAAAATATGTTTTAATAAACAAAGCATCAATGACAGAAGTATGATAGGAATTCAAGTCTAGCCATTTTATAATCTTTATCTCCATATTTTAGTTGGTTTAGTATATAGGGCTAAGAAAACAAAAAAAAGTCAATAAACAATGCTATGTGCCTGGATCAAACAGACACATTTACCTTGCAACTTGGGTTCCTTTTGCACTATGTAACCTTTACCCCTAAGTATAGATCACTACAGTCCTTTAGATTTGAATCTCTTCTGACTATTAATAAATGAATAAATTAGTTGCAAAAAAGCTTTTATGTTGCATTTGCCAATAACCACAAGAGGGCGGCATAGTCTCTTTTATTGGCCTCCTCTTTGAAACTTCCAGCTTTTTCATTACTGTGTAATAAAACTATTCCATGCTACTATTAAACCTATTATGCTTCATTTGTAAGATTCCCATCATGGTAGGACAAAAAAGCATGTAAATATATATAAATAATAATAATGCAAATAATAAGGCTAATAATTATAATGAGAAGAAGAAGAAGAAGAATTAATGCACTAAAGTTATCAATGCAGTTTACAAATGAGTCTGTAGCATGCAATAAATTACTACCTGTAGGTGAAACTGTTATATGATTCACGATTGGTACTCAAGAAGCAGCTTCACTGACTTTTATGTATTTTTTTAATGTTTGTTTTTGTTATTTTTTTCTGTTGGAGACCTGAGAATGTCCCATTGTATTACTAGGACAGATTAGTTTTCTATTACATTATATTGGATAAACAATAAAAAACAAGGGCTATGTGTACTATTAAAGCTTCAAATAAAAGTTTTCTTTATTTATTTTTAAGCAACGTGCTGTCTGGGGACAATTGAGATCAAATCATTTTCATAAGTTGGGAGAATTGTGCGTGCAATATGGCATTCATTACCCACATGCTTGAAAGTATGCAGAACACACATCAACCACCACCCCCATCATCATAGTCATATCACCGTCCTACACTTGACTACGGTGATCAAAGTTACAGTGACTGTAGTGAACCAGCCCACCAAACCGCATTTTATCAAGCCTGTCACCCTCACCGTGACTATAGTGCACAAGCCGCATCATATCAAGCCTGTCACCCTCACCGTGACTATAGTGCACCAGTGCATTCTGGCTAAAGCCAGCCACTTCCACCACCTCATTGTGATTATAGTGCACCAGAACCTCAAGTCCCTATTCACCTAGGGCCCCGCAAACCCTAGGGCCGCCCCTGTTTGTTAATAAAGTATGACATATGTGCTACATATTGGTAAAAACTAAAAACATTTTGCACCTTAACCAACACAAGTGTATTTATTGTAATGTAAATAATAAAGGTTTGTTACAAGGGTGTTGCGGATAAGTTCTGCAGTGGAATAAGGCCGCTCACTTTCGCTAAAGTCTGGATGAGACGGCTCCTAGAAATCAGATTCCTGAATGTTCCACACTGGCAAAAACTGCTCTTTCTCCATTTTACATATATTATGTAAAACACAGCAAGCAGCAACAACACGAGGCACAAGCTTGATGTCGATGTCGTTGCGTTTCATCAAATGACGCCAACGTCCTTTCAAGCGACTAAACGCATTCTCCACTACCATCCAAGTTGAGCTGGGGGTATGGGTGAAGCGGACTTGTTCCTGGGAAAGTTGATGGTGTTGCGGTAAGCCTTTCATCAACCATCGCCGCAACGTGTAAGATGCATGTCCGATGATGTGTACAGGGATCTCAACACCATTCGCATACTTGGACTTTTGCAAAAAAATTAACAAAGTTTCAATATATAACAAGGATTGTATTTACACATAGCTTACCCTGCTAAATTATCTGACAATACATAACCATAGTCTGGGTCAAACACTTACATAAAAGCATAATAATAAAAAACATACATATTTACCTCTCTAGGGGCCTCATTTACAAAAATCGATTTTTTCCCTATCGATTTCAAATCGACAGAAATTGTTGCGATTTTGGCAAAATCGCAGTATTCACAATGGGGAGCTTATCTTGAGCGATTTGAAATCACCGCCGATAAGCGTCACTTTATAAAGGGCAAAATCGCTGTGCATTTCTATAGAAAAGCACAGCGATTTTCCAGTCCCGAAATAGCCGTCGCTTACATGTGTTAAAAAAAAAACAAAAAACAGCACAGCATGGTTGTAAGGCTTAGCCTTGCTGCGCTGATAGAACTACAAGTGTCAGCATTGCTGATACTTGTAGTTCTATCAGCGTCAGCATGGTAAGCCATATAGCCATGCTGCGCTGCGTGGTGTAAAAAAAAAACACATACAGTTACACATAAGCATTTTACATATACAGTACACACATAAAATACATTAAACATCAATAAAACTGCCTATAATGTGCCCCCATAATTGTATAAATATACAGGTGGCCACCCTGCAGTGTAAATTTTAAAGTGTCCGATAGTGTGTGCAGAAAAATGTATAAATAATTCATACTCACCGTTAAACCATGCAATGTTAATGTTACATGCAATCAAGCTAATAATGATGGTATGTTAAGTGTTCATGCATGCGTCACATTACATGTGATGAAATGTAAATTAGCCATGTGAGAGCGCCATTTGCAGCTTCCCCAGCGAGTATGCACTACCCTCTCTGCATATATATTATGCATTGGCTATTGCTTAACAGCCAGGACAGCACAATCAACTTGGACAGCAGCCACTTGGTAAAGGAGGTGCATGCATCGAACATGGGAGTTGGAGCAATGCTAAACATAGGGATCCTGAAGACTGTGAACTGCATCCTTATTTGAACTTCTTCAAGAATTTCTCAGCAGCTGAGAGAAACTATAAAGTGTGGAACAGAGAACTGCTGGTGATCAACCTTGCCTCAAAGGATAGAGACGTGGGATAGAATTGTATGTGCTCATGGATCACAAGAATTTAGCATATATAGCCTTAGCCAAGATACAAGCCCGATGAGCCCTGTTTTTCATCTGGTTCTGATTTATTATAGCATACTGTCTGGTGTCCCTGAACCATTGAGCAGATGCCCTATCTCGGTATTTCCTTCCTGAGCAACCCCCCTCCACTTCCCCGGAACCTATCATTGCTTCATTTGTGGTCGTTGTCAGGCTCACATAAGATCTCCTGGAGCAACTTTCATTAATGCAGGACCAAGCCCCACAGCAACTGCCTGCAAACAAGTTATTTGTACCTCTGGTCAAGGCAGTTCTAACAGAATGTCATTCGGTCAGGATTGCACAGCACCCCGGGAAACAATGGTAGGACTGTTCAAACGCATGCTTTGATGCCCATCTATTGCATATGTCCATGGACTTCATTATGGACTTGCCAGAGTCTGTAGGGTTCACAACTATATGGGGGGTCATGGACTGTTTCAATAAGATTACGCCACAACTTCAGGCCCTTTCATCTGCCAAATCTCCAGCCAAGATCTTCATTAATAAGATCGTCAGACTCCATTGACATCCTTCTGACTTAGTATCTGACCGTGGTTCTCAGTTTGTGGCCAATGTCTGGAGATCTTTTTGTCAGACATTCCAGATTAAAGTGAGTCTAACCTCAGGCTTCCACCCTCAATTGAATGCAACAGAAAGAGTTAACAAGGCCTCTGAACAATACCAATGCTGCAACACTCCCAAACTCCTGGATGATTGGTTGGACAATCTAGCTTGGCCTTGCTCTGTTCCAAGGTCAAGGCTGACCGACACCACACTGGATGTAATTTTAAAGCTGGGGACAGGGTATCTCCATTCACCTACTAGGAATCCGGGACCCTGATTTATGGGACCTTTCTCCATATGCCAGAAGGTAAATCCAGTTGCCTTCAGGCAGCATTTTCCCCGAAACCTGAAGAGTCCCAAACATTTCATGCCTCCTTGCTAATATCAGTCATCTAGTAGATGTTACATGCCGTCAGAATGGCAGATAACTCACCCCAGTGTGCCTCTCTCCTTCACTGCATGCCGACAGAACGGCATGCGACTCCTCTCCCCGCAGGGCACTCTGTTTCCTTCCCCCAGCGTGGCGCCAGGCTCCTTCCGTCATGCATACCATGACAGGGGCGTGGCGGTATGCAAATTAGCCATGTGGAGTCAGCGCTGGCCGGGTAGGCGGGCGCTGATCTCCTCTCTCCTTTCCTGTGTCCTGGCAACGGCAATAAACACCAATAAACTCTTTTGTTCACTTCTGCCCTATCAGGGGCTGCCAGCCCCTATTTAAGCGCTTGCAATCTTTTCTCCCTTGCCGGTTATAGCTTCAGCTTGTCTGTCTGTGCCTGCTCTTTCTCTTTCTCTTGACTCTTATCTCTCTTGTTTAGCTTCCTGTTTTCATTGTTTACTAAGTGCCCCATTGTGTTCCTATATTGCTCCTATTGTCTCCTTATCCTTTTGCCTTCCCTCATTTACCTTTGTGATTACCTTTGTGTTTGATAGTGTGTTTGCTTGCTGTATAATAGCCCTTGTTAGTCTGGTCTGTCTTGTTTGTCAGCGGCTTGCCGCCTCCCTGTCTGTTGTGTGTTCTCCTGTCCTAACCCCTCTGTAGTGTTGTGCTCCCACCTTGTGTGAGTCTGATCTCACCTACCTTTTCACCTTTTTGCCGTTCCTGTTGCTGGTAGCTGCAATTAGTCCTTCTGCCAAAACTCGACGTATTTCTGCCAGGGGCCGTGACCTCCGGGGTCTGCAGCCCAGAATATCCCCACCTTCAGGGGCTCTAGTGAACACCAGATCCCTGGTTAGACTCCGCGCCCTGGTCAGTGGTATAAGTCGTAACAGTAGAATGAAAATGATTGATGGACAAGAAGGATTTGAGGTGGAATTCATCCTGGATTATAGAAGAGTGAGGAGGCAATTACAATATCTAGTACACTGGAAAGGCTATGGCCCAGAAGAAAGAGAATGAGTCCCAGCTAAGATTCTTAATACAGAACAGCTTATCAAGATGATTCATAAAAATTTCCTAGGAAAGTGGTTCCTAGGGGTATTTTGATGCCTCGTCAAGGGGCGATATTGTTCCATGCTGTCATACTAATCCATAATGGCATGTAAAGTGCTCACCTGTCACCGCTGCTGGTCCCTCAGCACCATGCTTGCAGACAACAGTATGCAAATTAGTCATGTGGGAGTGCCACCTGCAGGTTCCCCAGTGAGTGTGTGCTCTTCTCTCTGCATATTTATGGTGTCCTGGCTGTTGCTTAGCAGCCAGGACACCAGCCAATCACTGCAGCAGACAAGGGGGCTGCTGACCAATCACTTGTCAGAAGCCTCCTTTTAAGAATTATCAGCACTGCCTCACACTGCCATTTATAGTGCTTGGCTTCCCCTGCACTCACCTTGTTTTGTTCCCTAGTCTTTAGTCACTGACAAATACAGTTTATACAACAGAATGTAACTTCAACTTAATCAACTCATTCTAAACTTACACAAATTAAATATGATTAACTGTAATTTTATACATTTGATTTCAAACATATATATATATATATATATATATATATCAATATATATGTAAATTAATTTCCTCATTTGGTTACATTTAGGGGTAAAGTAAAAACATCAAAACCTCTAACGTCTAGCCAACATGATTTAGTAGTCTAAATAGCGTCACACTCACAAGTCATGAATAGCACTTTTCTCTGTGGATTTCGACATTGTTTGGCTTTCCAAGTACAGATGAACCTCAAATGAATCCACATTCCTCAAAGTTAAAAGAAGGTACTTCAGAGCTAGGAGGAAGAGAAAATGTAATCTGTTTATTACCTTACAGCACCAGAGAATAAGACACCTGTTCACTTAATTATGTGAGAGGTGATTTAACTTAAATGTTATTAATATAAATAGGGCCGTGAATGGGTCCCTTGTATCTAGTAAAGGGCAGATCTTTAGGATATATTAAAAAGTAACAAAACAAATATTTAGGTTGGTTTGTCTTCAGCAGCACACATTGGTGTTTATTCATTAGCTTTTGATAATATCTACTAGATAACCATCATACTGAATGAAAAGATTTCACTTTACACTTTCCTTACACATACTTGTATGACTTTATATCAATTCATCTGCCCATTTACAACAAGCTCTAACATACAAATGTTGTATACAAGAGCTGAAAAGAGGGTCCCTCCAAGGGTGTCCCCTGAAGTAAATCCTGCGCGTGTGTGTGTGTGTGTGAAGGTTTGTTTTACATTGCGCCCAGACGATGTCTAATGATAAGTAAAAGCAGAACTGGTCAAGAAAGAGCAGAAAAAGTGGAGCCGATCAGTGGGTGCACACTGTAATCAGCTCCACTTTTTCTGGTCTTCCTTGACCAGTTCTGCTTTTACTTATTGTATTTTGAACCATTCAAGGGTGCACTTGCCCCCATAAGGGGTTGATATTTGCTATTTGAGAGTTGTCCATTCATTTATTATTTGACTGTGTGATTTATAATTCCTGTTGTCTAATGATAATAATATAAGAATTGTGTGTCACCTGATTTGCATTACCTGAGAGATGATGAAAATATCAGGTCTGTAAAATATTGTGCACCGCAATATACTGTATAGTAACTCTAAAATTTGGTGCTCTCCTCCTCTTTTATTTCTTTACCCATCAATTACATTTTTTGCCCATCCGCATTATGCAAAAGCTTTTTGTGATCTACTAAATTTACTGACATAATCAATTGTCCACGAAGCTGGCTAGCGATGGTTTTGTTGCGAAGTTACATAGCAGATTTTAACTCATAGAGGTGTGTATTAAACTACATGAGTTTTGGCTACCAAAACAAGTGGGAATGAGTGCACTTTGCGCTTATTCCCGTCTTTACGGTATTTGCCCCTTTGTCAAGTATTGTGAAAGTAGCACAATAAAACAAAATTTTTGCTACTATGGCCATCCGATGAGAAGATTGGTTGCAGGTTTTATCCCGGACAAGCAGGAGTTAATGCAGTTGTTTTCAAACCTGTCCTCAATGCTCCCCAACAGAACAAGGTATATAATTATACCACCTGTTGATCTTTTAAACAGTCAATAATGAACACACCTGTGCTCCAGCAAGGAGATCTGGAAAACAAGCACTGTTGGGGAGCCTTGAGGACTGGTTTGATAACCTATGAGTTAATGAGTGAATACATTAAGTTGCTCAGATACTAGTCAAAAGTATGTTAAAAAGGATGGAGTTACCGTTTGTACTCTTGTTGCCAAAATGTTTTAGGATAATAGTTACAGTGTACTTGGTTATTAGCTGGCCATTCATCATTCATTCAGTCTCAGCCTCTTCCTTGTACAATGATAGCTGGGTTTTAGATATATTATAAGTTCTTCCGAGCTTATGTTCTTTAGGAGATTTAGGCATTCACCAGACCTGGCAATAGTTCAAGCTTCACCTATGATGAACATGATCTCATTCTTAGTTCCACAGACAAATCTCAGCCTAGATTATCGGAGGCCAGTATGTCAAAAGCTTCTATGTCTCATTCAACAAATACAAGTTTGGACGTTGGCTTATCCAGTACTATTTTATTGCTTCTGACTTTATTCAATTTCCTAAGCTGTAAATGTAGTTTATCATACATAAAAGGTAGTGCAAATGTAAATTTCTGAATGTTCTGTATAAATATTCTCTGATCGTCTCTCACACACTTCATGAACTAGAAGCACAGTTTGAATAATGCTGGATAAAGATGAAAACAAAGCTTATTTAAAATATATTTCCATATATTAGGAATATAAACCATTTTAAACATTATCACCAATAAGTAAAGTTTTTTTAATGATTGGACGGCATCCAGATTCGCCACTTAGGCCTGTTTTCTGCTCTAAACAATGGGGAAACATATGTAAAATGGGGAGCGCGCATACATTCCTAAAAGGCTTCCAGCAGGGATCTGCATCCTCAGGATTCAGGCTTTCACGCTGGAAAACTTTTATGACCATGGGTACGACACGTGCACATGATGGGAGGTATTTAAATCATACAGTAAGGGCTTGGTGAAGACCTTACCAATGATCCTTTTCAATGCACCAGCCATTTGGGGCAGTGCATAAATATTATGGTAGAGTCTCGCACAACAAGACACCATAGCTGCATCAGATGGAGCTGGAGTTCTGCTTCCAGCCCATTGCCTTTATTGTACACATATTACATTATGTGTGGAGCTGGTGAAAAGAAGGTTGGTTATTAATCATTGATAAATGCTCATATAGAACCCAAATAATTCTCTAAGATGGACATATAGGATCTAATCCTAAGCATATCTACTGATGGTGTTACATTTCTCTCAGTGGCATTTTAAGAAGTGATGGGCCCTTGTGCAGGATTTGTACATGCCCCCCCCCCCCATCCCCTAAGGCATCCATACCCCTGCTGGCTGGCTCATATGCATACTTACTGTATATATAAATTTTGGTGCACAGTGTGTGCCATGGGGCCCCTGTTCTGAGGGGTCCATGTGCATTGCACACCCTGCACACATTATAGATATGCAATGCACAAAGTATACTGCAAAACACTTGCTCCAGCCACAGGTCATGTCTAAGTCCAGAGGGCTGCTAAAGGCTGACGCTAAAAAAACCTATTTCAGACCATTGTGGTAGCATTTAACATTCGGAACACAACAAGGCTGGAAGTGACGGGGTATACGGAGGTATGACATACCATCACTTTTCCCACTGATCTCATTGAAATCCCCATTCACTAGGAGGATTAGGTTCATGGAAGGGGAGGGTTAGGGTAAGGGATGGGGTAAAATTTGCATTTACCACATAGAGCTCTGTCTTCGGTGCACCGAGGATCTTCGAGGCAAAATCAATTTATTTCCCAGCCGAGAGAACAGCCCTTTCAAAATATTGCCCTTCCACAGACTATTTGCGTACACTAGTTGCGGATCTAGTTGAGGATCTAGTTTAAAGTTACACAAAATGATGATTACTCAAATCAGTTTATAGAATAGCAGAATATAAGCCAATCAAAAACCCTAGGAACAGAAATGGGTGTTGTTTATCATGAAATACATGTGAAGGAAAAGTACATTTACCTTTATGCATATGGATTCTAGATTTAGCTGTAATTTTCTGTTACAAATATCACAGATCAGAAGTGAAAAAAGTTTTGCTGATCATTCTGTCCAAAATGAGCCGCCAGAGTAAGGAATCAAATGCTCCGACTGAAGAGCGAGAGTTACCGTGGGTGTTTCAGTTAGTTTTATTTATTTTTTTATGAAATACACAGGATTATGCACTGCAGGCACTTCTGATCACACCCAGTTACCTGGAAATGTTAAGTAGCATGTAAAATGTTAAGGACTTACTGTGCATCTGCCAGATCCCATGTCTGTACAACATTTTTTTTTACAAACTTTGTAAAGGAGATTAAAAAAGGGTTTACCACTAAATGCTTTGTCAAACCACAATTTACTCCACCCATCCCTTTTTTTTGGCAGATCAATGGAACTGCAACACTACACTACTTAGAAGCGTTCCAAAAACAATTATAGAACAGCTTGCCCCTATTTTGACCTAACATTTTGTTCACTTTGGGAGGATGAGATCAGTTGTTTCTGCATTTTTAATAAATATGTTTATTCTATTGGCTACAAATGTGTTTTTGTTGTTTTGGGAAAAAGAGATTTCTGCTAATATGAAACAATGGCTTCTGCAGTAAGCAATAATACCATACCCAATATGAAGATATTTCATTTACTGGAAGGGACCATTTATTTTATGGATAGGCCAAACAAATGGTCTTAAAAGATCCATTTTAGTTTTCAGTAAATAGTAGTAGTGGTAATTGGTAAAAATTGATAATGAAGCTGGTATCTTAGTCCCAAATTTATAAAAAAAAAAAAAAACCAGTGTGGTCTTAAATTTAGGGCCTAATTTTTAACGTTTTTAAAGAGTGAATATTGAGAGATAACAAAGAGAAATCAAGGTATTTGGTTTCCATATCTAGTCATTCCAAGACCAAGATGGCTATTGATTGAATAAAAGTAAGCCTGCAAAATACTAATATTTAATATTAGCCCATATCCACTATATTTTGTAGCTGTTTTCAGGATCACACTAATAATCATTCAAGAGAATATATGGAATTTTAAGGAGTACATTTTAAATATAAGACAAACTGTGTGGAGCAACCTTAACAGCAGTTATCCTTCCCAGCCACAAGATAATCTGAGTATACCACAGATCAAGTTCTATTTTAATTTAAAACTTTTGACCGGAGTAAATCACAAAAGGTTGTAATAATACTCAGGTATGTAATGCTTTTAGCTTAAAATTTCCCTCAACATGTGACAATAATATAGGGTCTGACCCTGGTTTAATAACGTTATGGGACTTACACAAGCCTCTTGCATAAGTTCCCTTTAATGATACATCTGCGCCTGTGCATAGCAGATGTTACTTTATGAATATCCTAGCTTATTTCCGTACACTAGGAGACTTCAATTCTGCATTCCTAATCCCCGCCAGACAGATAGGGATAAAAATGTAAATGAAGAACCAGGTGCTGAAGTAAGCAGTTCTTCGTGGATCTGAATACGTGTGCAGAACCCCACACAAGAGAGGGGGTGGCAAGGGAGTGCATTTCCCTCTCTCGTGCGGACTTCCAGATCTCCATGTGTACAGAAAATATATGGATCAGGCCCTTAGTGCCTTCAGTGCATCATTTGTCTATGTTTGTTCCATATGTTAATGGCTGATCCAATGTTGAGTAATGAGCGTAAAACAGGTGCAAATGTAGACATGAGCAAAACCATTTTGCAATGTGACAGGGTATAAATTCATTTACATTGTAAAAAATAAATGTCATTCTTTTCTTTTGAATGCAGGAAAATGAATTTGCTTTTGCACTTACATACAACATAGCTTTTTGTTTAATTTAAAAAGTTAAGCTAAGAGTTAAGATAAGAATCTTTGCTTGTCAACTGTATATATATATATATTTGCATTTCAGTTAATACTATTGTTCATATTTTTCATACATTTGCATTGTCAATTATGCAATCACACAAAGCATAAGCACTATTTCCTTTATACATATCAGAAGGTGCAGAGTCAGTGCTGGGACCCATTAAAAATTTCTTAGGCAACTACAGTGGGTGCAGGGGCAGCAGCCATCTCAGGATCCCCTTCACCTTTGGGCCTCATAGCAGTTGCATCCACTGTAATTACACAACTGCATAACAGTGAAGTACCCTGCATTTTTCTTTGAATCACTGTGGAAAAGTACTCATCCATAGAATGTATCTGTATTATTCTTGACTGTGGAGTGATCCAGAGCTGCTTCTAGGTTCTGGATTGCTATAAACCCACCAACCCTTGTTATTAAATGCAGGATGTTTTCTGTTTGAAGTCTCAGTTACTAGGTTCAGTGGCAAACGCAGGATTTTGAAAGGGGGGTTTCCAATGCATGTAATACACGTGAGGTATATTAGCATAGCTGTAAACCTTTTGGATCCCGAAAACGGGACAAATAAGCTCCGCCGCCTCCTGCCCAAGCTCTTCTCCTGACCTCACACTGTCACTGCACGAAGGAAAAATTATGTCTAGCCTGTGTGTGTGTGTGAGTGTGTGTGTGAATGTCTGTATGTTAGGGAATTAGACTGCAATGTGCCAGAGGTTGATGTGAAGACTGTTTAAAATTGTAAAGAGCTACTTAATATGATGCCACTATTAAAAATGTAAACATATGTAAAATGACAATACTGATAATATGGCTGTAATATCTGACTGTGACTGCCAGGACATGTAAGACATCCATTAACGTTCTCTGTGAAAGCAGGACGTTTATAATGTAGATTTGAAAATAATAAAAATTCTACATTAAGGAATAGCATTGGTTATTGGCTGTAACAAGTCCTGTTCTGATATTTCTTTTTTTAGGTGATTTATAAGTTACTTCTTTCACACAGTAAAACAGTAGTTTTATATTGAAGGTACAGATCTAATAGCAATAGCAGTAAACAATGCATTAGTAGAGCACATTACACAATGGACCAGAGCTGTTGAACTCGTTGTGACCAATTCACCGTCTTCACCTGCTTTCCTATTGCAGCACAGGCCAGAACCTTCATCTTCCATGTCAGCCTGCCTCATATGACAGCTAAGCCACGTCCCTTTCGTGGCACCCGTGAAGCCACACCCCCTTCTCAAATTTTCTCCTTTTTTGCACAATTTTCAATATTTTTTTTAAGTATTCAATCCTCGGGGGTTTCTGGGCAACCAGAAACCCCCCATGGGTGCGCCACTGATGTTGCTACAAATTATTCCATGACTGATCTGAGTTGTGCCACATTAAAAATGATACATTTAAATGAATATATTAGTAAAGACTCATGAATGTTCTTTCTAACAGTGGGTATTTCTCCTTACTGCCTTAAGAATGGAAGGCTTATTTTCAGCTAAGTATCATAATATTTAGCTGACCTAAAAGGGCATATTTGATATACTCATAAGCTGCGAGAACAGTGATATTTTCCAAATCTGCTGACTCTGTGAGTGGAAGCTCTCGCATGGCTCTCATACAATAACACTGTTGCAGCAGTCTGTAAGTATTTGGTCCATGCCAGAAATGTTGCTAAAGAAATAAAAGCTTTTGTAGCAGTTAAAAGTGTAGTATAATACCATGGGAAATGCTTTTCTTCACAAAATGAAATAGATCAAATTACAGTCCCTTGGATCTTCAGTCATTTATGTATCTGCTTGTTGAATTAATAAAGACTTAAGATGCCGGGAAATACCACCCTGACTCTACCTTAACTTTACAAAGCCTGAAGTCAGACTTCATATGGATTAAGCTGAGATAAGTAAATAGACTAAGGTTAACCAAGGTTCAAATGTTAAAGATATTTTAAAGATATTAGTGATTGTCCTATCACTTTACAATCTTTGCCAGCATCTATTCCCAGCATCTCCCACTAGGCTTAAATACTTGAGAGTAATTAATAAGCCGTGGCTATGTTCAGGGCCACCATCCGGAGAGGACAGTCAGGACTACTGTCCTGGGACCGGTGGCTATGTTAATGATAATGGGCCAGATCCAGACCTAAGTGGTTGTTACATTAGAATGCGTAGTGTAATTTCTATGCACTCCCCTAGGCACTCTCCTCGGTCGTACGTACTTTGGCCGTTTTACGCTGCTCCAACCCTACCTTAAGTTTTCATAGCGTAACTATTGACGCACGTAATGGATTTACGTACATGTCTGCCTAATCCAGCCCATACTCTCCAATTTAAAAGCCTCCCTCCGCCTCCAAAGCGTAATTACGGGTGACGTATTGATGCCCCTGCCCCTTCCTTCGTATGTATGCTGATGGTACGTTACGTGGCATAACATCTGCCGCGTGCATCCACAGTAAATACAATCAGCCGATTTGACGTCATCGGCTAGCGTACTTACTTTAGGATCTGGCCCAATGTTTATAATATGGTTTATTTATATGGCACCACAAATAAAAAATAAAAAACCTGATCCTTACCCCTTCACAACAGCTGAATTCTGCGTGCTAGTTGAGGAATTCGACTGTTTTACTGGCAATGCGCATGCCATATGTTCCGCAAGAACCGTCCAAAAGAGCGGTGCGTCCCCTCTGCTTGCCTAAACTCTGGATCGCTGATTCACATGGGTGACTTAAGGCTAACTTATGGCAGGGTCAGTCATCTAAAGTCTACCCGACATAGGGGAGTGACAGTCGAGTTCACTGACTGACCTCTGTGCGTGCGCTAAACACATGGAGATCAGGATCCGTTTCAAAGTTATGTTGTATGTAAGTTCTACGTGCAAAAAAAATAATTTTTCCTGCCTCCAAAAAACATGAAATTAATTTTTTACAATATAAACTAATTTGCACCCCTGACATTACAAGGGTTTTGCACCTGTTTTGTCCTTACTCTCAAACTTTGGATCAGTCAATAATATATGGAGCATACATAGACACATAGGGCTGGATCCAGAACAACGTCGGTCGGCCATAATACGTCCGTCAGATGCCGAAAATCGTTACTGCGCATGCGTTGTAACTAATTTACGTAATCTATATATTGATTTGTTACGTAGATTGCGTATATGTGCTCTTTAAGACCACGTATACACAATCTACATAATGAAACGATACGTAGATTACGTAAATTAGTTACTACGCATGCGCAGTAGCTATTTTCGGCATCTGATGGACGTATTATGGGTGACGGACATGGTTCTGGATCCAGCCCATAATGCATTGATGGCACTATATTAATGTCGTATGTCGAGGGAAATTCAAAGCCAAAACCATTACATATCTGGGTATTATTACAACCTTTTGTGATTCACAACTTTGATTTGTGGTGTATTCAGATTATCTTGTGGCTGGGAAGGATAACTGCTGTTAAGGTTGCTCCAAAGTTTGTTTTATATTTAAACTTTATTTCTTACAACTCCATATAATTTCTTTAAGACACTTGAATGATCACACAGTTTGACTGGAATAAAGGGCCTGACCCAGACCTAAGGGTGCCTTATGACAGCGGAAATACGGCATGCGTAAAGGGGAAGAAAGCCCTCTCTTCGTAACAGTCGGCAGCTGTAACTATAATTACAGCCGCCAGCCATTATGCCGCTGTATGAAGGTTGTGCGCATGCTAACAACTTCAAAACAGGGAAATTACGTCTGAGGCGGCCATAATTCCCTGGGCGGCCGTAGGTCTGGATCAGGCCCAAAGAGTGTAAACACTATAAACAAAATGATAAACAAGGTGATACAGGCTACAACAGAATTGTGACAAAGAAGATAAAGAAATACAATACAATTCAGATTCTGATGAACCAAGGTTGAGAAAGAGGTGAGGTCAAAAGAGATGGAGGACAAGAGGGGAAGATGATAGGAGAGAATAATGATTGTGGGTGTGTGGAGTCCTGAGTGGTTATTTAAAAATCTGTAGGTTAGGGGATTATCTGTTGGGTTGTGGGAGAGTTTTCCAATGCACAGAGAAGCATGAGAGAAGTCTTGAATAGTAATGTGATGGTAGGTAAGTTGGCAGTAGAGAGCAGAGTAAGTGAAAATGAGGTTGGAGATGAAGGAAGCTGGAAAGAACTTTGTAGGTAAAGGTGAGGAACTTGAAGAGAATTCGGTTGTCACTGCATGGTCACTCCATCAGGCTCCCCTTCCCTTCCCATACCAACCCTTACCCCTTGTCCACGTACCACCCCTCTCCGCCGTGCCTTACCTTGCTCCTTCAACCTCCCCAATCTAATCCACATCATTCCTGTTCACTCTCTCCCATTCTCCTGCGCTCTCTGGAATGCAAGATCCATTTGCAACAAGCTCCCTGCCATCCATGACCTCTTCATTTTTAACTCCTGCAACCTTTTCGCCATCACTGAAACCACTGATACTACTTTCCTCGCTGCCCTCTTCTTTGGCGGTCTCTTGTTCTCCCATAACCCTAGGCCTGGTGAATGCCCTGGTGGCATGGGCATCCTCCTCTCCCCTTCCTGCACATTTACCGTCATACCCCCTGAGCCCTCTCTCACTTTCACCTCCTTTGAGGTCCACTGCATTCGCATCTACCACCCCATCCATCTCCGCATTGCTGTTGTCTGCCACCCCCCTGTTCCCCCTCCAAATTCATTGATAACTTTGGAGCCTGGCTCCCCCACTTTTTGTCTTCTGACCTCCCCACCCTTATCCTAGGTGACTTCAATATCCCCGTTGACAACCCCTCAGACCCCAGCACCACAAAACTTCTTTCTCTTTCCTTCTCCCGTGGCCTATCACAGTGAACTTCAGCAAGCAGAATAGAAACACTACATGCTTCATATATATGTTTATTTGTATGCTTAACATTTATATGCTAAAAGCCCAGTGGCACAGTTATCACTATGGCTCACAGCAGCCAGTGGCGTAGCTACAGGGGTCGCAGCGGTCGCACTTGCGACCGGGCCCCTGAGCTAGGGTGGCCCAGCACAGGCCCCCCCCACCACTCACCAATAGTGCCACGCTGGCACTTCCATTGTCTGGGCCCATTAACAGAGTCGGCTACACCAGATTTCAGGGCCCCCGGGCCCTGAAATCTGCTGTAACTGCCTCCGTTAACGGG
>WWET01000268.1:796348-810739 GCA_011038615.1 Limnodynastes dumerilii | reverse complement strand
CAGGACTAAGCAGGCCATTGAAGTGCCTATTGAACATTAGTTCTTTTATTTGAGGACCTACAAAGATCCCCTTTTTGAACTTTGCCTCACTGACCCTCACTGAGGCAAGCTCACTCTGATCCAGTGCTTTATTGACTGACTTTCTCTGAATCAACAAGTAGGGCACTGTCAACATTGTTCATTCCTGGGGTTAGTGAGATACACTTGGGCAACTGCTTACAAATGTAATGGGTTTTTTTTATCTCCATTGTTCCACTCACACAGAAAACAGAAGTACTTGGTGCAACTGAGCTGCATTCCCTACAAGAGTGCACGTATTTGGTCTTATTTAGCAAGATCTTCATGCTCTTTTGTTTTTTCTTCATAGCAGCCACATAAGGACAAGAGGGTATGAAGTAAGGGTGGAGTGCTGGAGGAAGTAACAACACTAGGATGGAGAGCCCTGCTCACGTGAGCTAACACACTGGGCTCTATTTACTTACCTTCCTCGTTCCCTGTGAAGGAAGCTGCATCAGACTCGCTTATCATCACAGCGAGCCTGGCAGCTTCCTTCACATGATTTACAAATACTCACCCCTCCTGCGAGGTCCCGCGATGATCCGCCGGATCCATGCAGAACACTTCATTCAAGCGATGCATGAATGAAGTACTGCACATGCGCAGTATCTCTCAATCAGGACTTAGAAAAATTTCAGTGCCGACATGAGAAACACTGCACATGCTCAGGACATGAGAAACGCTGCATATGCGCAGGACATGAGAAACACTGCACATGCGCAGGACATGAGAAACACTGCACATGCGCAGGACATGAGAAACACTGCACATGCGCAGGACATGAGAAACACTGCACATGCGCAGTGCTTCTGTTTTGGCACTTTGAAATGTTTCCAACTCCTGACATGAGAAACACTGTGCATGTGCAGTGTATTCATGCCGGGACCGGAAAGCTGCAGCCCAACGGGACGCCCGGACAGGTGAGTAATGTTTATTCCTATTTTCTATGGGGTTATTTATTTATTTTTTAACTTATAAAAAAAAAAATTTATAATTTTTTTTTTTCAACTGGGGCATTATTGTGATGTATTCCGACGGTCTCCCCATACATACCCTCCTTTTCCTCCCCATAATAACAGCTATTAGGGGGGAGGAAAAGAGGGGTATATGGGCACATCGCCAGAATAATTGTCACTAACGCAAGCCTGAGCTGGCGTTAGTCTGACGCCGGGAGCGGAGTGTAAAACTCCGCTCCGACGTTCTGTAAATATGGTCCACTTCATTTTAATGCGATAGGGCCAGTTTTGAAGTGAAAACTGGCCCTATCGCACTAAAATGATCTTTGTAAATAGACCCCCATGTCTGTTAGTTCCCATGTAGCACTGGTTAATCCTGCTCTGGTTGTGAAAGATGCAGCTGAATCAGTGGGTGCTTTGCTGGCAACATCTCCTGCAGTTGTTCAATGGGGGCATCTGTGGTTTCCTCTGTGGAGTTCCCTGTGTCTTGGGCTGTGGGTGCGTCAACAGTGATTCCTGATGTACCGATGGCAAAGGTCCCAATCTGGGATTATGTGGCTGTTCCAGTTCTGGCTCAGCCGTCAGTCCCAGTCTCTATTATGTTGCCGACTTGTACCTCAGTTGCGATTGTTACAAGTGTGCTGATTGGGACGCGAATTATAAGTGGTACAAGGTTATTGAGGCAAGGTATGGCTGGCTCTGTAATGTCAGCTCCAGGTCCATCTAAAAAAGGTAATCCTGTTACAACATTCGGTCCAAGATTGCAAATTTTGCAGTGGACAGTAGATCAGCACCAGTGTTGCAGGGATTCCATTGGGGATAACCTCCTAAATGGGGGAATGTGATTCAGAGTTGATGGAAGCCTAAAACTCTCCCTTCTGGCTGTGATCAGTTCCTGGATAACATATTTATGCTTAGATTCTCAGCACATGATTTGCTTGTATCCATCTGATTTAATAACTGCTATTAGAGGAAGGAAAAGTTAGGTATATGGGGAGTTAGGTATATACGCTGAAGTTTCTATAAGAACGCTATCTTCAGATTGTGTTCTCTAAAGTGTCAGAACAGTGTTTGAGAAACTCTGCTCCGACACTTGGTATATATCACAAAGTTCTGTCCCACATTCAGAATGGGCGGCGGTGAGAAGTGACTGAGTATGCTTTGTATCACTCCAATTCCATGCAATAATGGTCATTTTCATAAGAAAACAATTATTATTATATGAAAATGAAGTGATCATTGCTTAGTATATAAAGCCCATCGACCATTCAGCCCTGAGCTGGTTATACTTTCGGTCTAATGCAGGCCATTACCCATCCCAGCAGGAAGTGGCTCGATAACATGGAACATTTTTCACCAGGGATTCTTCAGTTAGCTGATTGGCGCCCTTAAAATATCAGGCGCTTTCTGGTACATTTATTTGGCATTGGAAAAATTTATTTTATCCATTAACTACAGTGATTATTTGCCCAATCACCCAATGATTGGACAAATGATTGGGCTAATAATCGTACTAGTGTATGGCCAGGTTTAGACTCACATCATTGTGCTTGATAAAGGGAGGACTTTTATATACAGGAAAAAAAACTATTTTTATTAAGTCACAATAATAGATCAAAGCATATACTATATACACCATAAATTGCAATATTTTGTGATACATTGTCAATGCTTCTAATCTTCTCAACATTTTAGCAAATTTACCTTTTGAGAAAAATGTCTCAAACATGTCATTACCATTGTCTTCAGAAGGTAAATAGAAAAAAATGACTTATAGAAGTTAACAGACACTGAGGCGATGATTCAGAGATAAATGTTTACCTGTTTGGTTGGTGTTTTTTTACACTACACATAACCAAAAACAAGCTTAGACAACTGTGTAAGATTCATATTTAAATGCGATCCAAGGGAAACCCAAAGGTAAGGCACTGTGTGGGGCATTTAGACGTTGGCCAAGCACGGTATGGAAATATTTGCACAACCTACATGTGATTCAGATTTCTATTGAAAGACATTACGAATGTTTTAGGCTTATGTGTTTACATGTGCCTCCACCTTGTACTTATGGTGACAATACTATACTAATATTGACTATGTATTCACCACCATCATCTGGTATAATTACATATTGCCGTATTTGAAAAATAGCTACTTTGGTTTTGTCAACATTGTTTATAATTCGCGTATATACAGCTTTAAAGGTTGTGGTTTGCCAGTCCGATGTACTGCATTCCAAAAGAGAACATTCTGACACGGAAGTTCACTGATCGTTTGTTTGCATTAATGACTTCCGTCTGATCGAATATTGTAATCCAACATGTTTGTTGGCATTACAATAACCCTTATCCAAAATCCTACCTCTAATCTTCATCTTAACACTAATTCCTAACCCTGGAGGTTCACAGGGCTGAATTCCATACATTAGCCGTTGCTGCGGAGACTAGCGTACGGAATAAGTGATCCACCACCCCCCCATGTATGAGAGCAGGACACTCCCTTAGCTTTCCTATGTGGGAATTGTGGTTCTGCCTGGACCTTACCTTAAGTATTCCGCACGCATGAATACTGCTTTGTATGTAATGGCTTAGCCAAGCCTTTACTGTATGATTTAAATGCTTATGCTCATTCCCCATGTGTATCTCCTATACATAGGGAGTGGGCATACCCCCATGCGGGGGGCTGATATCAGCACAGAACGCAGCATTGGTTGGCTGCATTCTATTGCAGAGATAGTACCATTTTACAGTAGACTTTTGTACGTAGTGTTTTTAGCTGTGAATCCAGCCCCTTAACCCTAACCTTTATCCTAACCCTGACCATAACCCTAACAACTAACCAGGGAAGCAGAGAGCAGACTGCAGCACATGGGGGAAGCAGCATGGGTACAGCAGTCAAAATTTTAACTTTCGGCAGCATACCTGTGCCAAATATTTTTTATAAATCAAAGCCTAAATGTATGACTGACATTTTGCTGTCAGCTGTATTACTTTTGAAATAGAGAACGGAAACGACTTTCCATTTTATATTAGAATACACTTCATAATTTCAGCAAGCATTTTTATTAGTGTAGTGCTGTAAAAGGTATCCCATTTTTTATCATGTTAATTTAGTGTATATTAACTTTTACATGTGACTGGCAATTATGTTACTTACACATCTGAATCAGCTACTGGGTAATTGAATTTAATTGGCTGTGTTTGAGCATAGTGACAGAGGTAAGACAGATAATTAGGTCAGTTTTGGATGTTAATATTTAGAGCAATCATACTTTGATAAGCTGAATGGGAATGAAGTCAGGGGACTTACGCACATAATTTGCTTAAATTCCCTGACATGTGCACCACATATTGCGCAAGCGTACAATGAAGGGGCCATCTCTTCAGTTACATATCCTGCCATAGGTATTCAAATGAAGGGTCCGGGCGGGGAAGAAGAGATACGCATTAATTCGCATCCACGTGTACGCAGATCAATGCGTAATATTAAAGTAGGGGTGTGACCCTGCGTAATTTCTACCCTGCGTATTTCAGACCCTCGCACATACGTGAAGCGTGCAGGACTCTGGATCGGGCTGTGCATGTTTTTTTCACAATGTGACATTGTTTCATCTGTAAAATTGGAAGTTTTAGAAGATGATCAATGAACAGGCATGGGGGTAGATCCAGAACTACGTTTGCCGCACGTTTACTCGCGTAGCGTATTTACGCGTGCGTACCTTCTATACACTCCCTTTGGCACACCCCTTGAATGTACGTATTTTGTTAAGATCCGCTTTTCAAACCCTACCTTTACTTTTGGCAACGTAACCGCAGTGATCCGCACACGTACGTATGGACAACACGTATTTACGCAGCTAAGCACGCCCATACTGTACACTTTAAATACAAACCCCCGCCTACATAGCGTATTTCAGACGTATTTTGGACTCACGTAAAATTGGCACGCCCACACGTAAGTATTTACGTGATACATAGACGTGAATGGCCCATACGTTCACAATTCCGCTACGTTACTGTGCGTATTTTCTATGGTGCGCGTGTGCAGTACTTACCAAAAGGCAATTTTACTTCTCCGCCATGCGTAAATTTGCTCACAAGCGTTGTTCTGGATCTGGCCCATGATCTTTGCAGTATACACAGTTACACGATATCGTCCCAAACACTTGTTTATTGTGTGAGTGGAATGATAATGGTGAGAAAAAGACGTAGGTCCTGATCCAGAGCTGCGCCTCTGTGTGCTTTTCATTCAGAAGCAGTGCACAAAACTGCTCTGCGCATGTGCAGAACCGGAGCGAGCACAGAAAGACAGGCGGAATGCTGCTCATCCACCTGTGTCCACATCTGTGCACACTGCACTAGCACAATGGCTCGTTACACTATATTTAAAATAGCAAAGGGGCAGCGTAGTGCTGCTGTGATTGCAGTAGCAGGTCTCATTCCCTGCGCTTGCACCTAAAGTGTAAAATGAAGGCTAATTTTACTCAATAAATTGCCCTATTTTTAGTATGCCATCATCCCGATGTTAATAAATGTGAATCATTAAACTGAACATGTATTTGTATTTTACACTTTTTATTCAATTCAATTTATAATCCTGATAAGCAGACATTATTTTACTGACTGGAGTAATTTTTTTAGGCTTATAAACTGTTTACAAAGTTAAATAAAAAATTAAAAATACATTTGTAACATGCACACCTGTATAGGCTGCCTCCAATAAACCCCGCAGTCTCTGCCTATATATGCATCTGTTCGCATGTTGCAAATGGATGCAGCTGCAACGTCGAACGGCTGCCTGTGAACTCTGGCTTAAGTCTGTAGTGTATACACAGCTTTATTGCACAAAAGTTGTAATCTGCACCTGGAACAAATGTGCTGCAATGAAATGAATTTCAATATAAGGAAAATACCATCTGGCTTTGCTTATTACACACAAATTCTGAACAGCTTTATTTTTGAACTCTAATTTAGAGTTTAACTTCAAAACATTACGTCTTACTTCATTTGGTTTGTATAATATAAATCTGCCTCCACCTTGCAATTCAATATAGTTTTGTCCAGGTGCAGATTTGTTTTATATTTTTGTCCTGAATCAGGCCCAATATGTATATTGTAAGTGACTGGCAAGGGTGATTTTACTAAAATATGCAACTTGAGAGGCAGATACGGGTCAAATGGGATGAAACATGTTTTTATTGTTAAAGAGAGACCATATGGGTGATTAATGATCATGAGAAAATATATCAAGATTAGAATTTCACTGCAAATGTTGCTGATGAAATCCATAATATCATGTTTTGGAAATATTTGCTGTATGGTTTGGTTTATTAAGTCAAGCAATGTTTTTGTTATTCATGTGAGCCACACCAGCAGTTTTGTCTGTTATATTTGTATTGCACTGCCAGTTTTGGCTCAGTAATAAATCTCAAATTCCCCCCAAAAAATGTTCTAACAACACTGAAGTATTCTTGTACAAGCAATGGGAAATAAACTGTACATTTTTTGTTTACATTCTAGGATAAACATTGTTCTGGATATAATTACAGGTTCTGGTGCTGTCGCAGGGACTATTTGGAAATATAACATTACTTGCTCCTCTCACTTGCTAGTTGTATTATATATCAGTTCAGAGAGTCGGCATATTTGGCAGTGTTTTGTTAAAATTCCAAATTGCAATCCCAGGTGGCTATGTGAATTTCTCACTACCTGCAGTCTAGGCTGTAATACATGGTCAAAGTGGCAGGATGGACACTTAGAAAAGGCGGTGTGAAAAAATATAAATAATAGAAGTGAATGGAGATTTATAGTTTTTCAATTAAATCAGTGGGAGAAGTGACGGTTTGGCAAAACCCTGTATAGCCCCTCACTTCGAGCCCTGGTGTAATGTAAAAATTTAAATGATAGTGGTTGCTTAGCGCTGTGTTTGTTATCTGCTGTGTATGATAAAAAGACATCAAAAATGTACATCTATTTTTGGGAAAAGCAAAGTGGAGTCTATCTGATTTTAGCATAACGGACCGTGTTCAGACTTCTCGGAGTTTAGCGCTTTTTACTACTGTGAATGCGTAGTAAATTTTTAATCTTTAAGATTACGTTTTTTTGTTTTGTTTTGTTTTGGTTTTCTTTGCTTGTGCCACTGCATATGTGGCAGAGCTTGTTCACACACAAGTACTAGTAATATAGGGCTTGTACGGGAGCCCTTTAGGACCAAATCTGTTGCTATAAATGGCAATGACCTAACCTATATGGTCTGGTCACTGCCATTCTAGAAAACAGATTTGGTCCTCCTGTAGGAGCCCTGTATTACCAGTACTGCCGTACCACGTGACTGGGAGAGACAGAGAATTGGAGCTCCGTGGAGGAAGGGTGAAGACATCAAAGGTAAGTAGGAGAGTAAATAATAAAGGGTAGACATGGAGGCTGGACAAATAATAAAGGGCAGACATGGAGCCTGGTAAAATAATAAAGAGGCAGATATGGAGACTGGACAAAAAAAAGAGGGCAGATATAAGGAAACTGGACATATATACAAAGGCAGACATATGGAAGCTGGACAAATAATAAGGGGCAGACATATGGAGCCATATTCAGAGATCCATCTGGCAATTGGTCCGCAAATATACGTATGGATGGAGCAAGTAACACCCACCAAATTCACAGTCACTCCCCTTGCTAATCCGTGCCCACGGAGACTTCCGCCTCCATAGACCAGCTGTAACCTTCCGTGGCCTTTTCTAAGCGCATGTGTCCTCCGTCCGTGTGTATCTTTATAATTGCGCCCACTTCCCTTTATTTAAATGCCCCCCCCCCCGCCCATTTCTATGTAAATTCCTCTGTGCGTATTTTTCTGTGGGAGATCCGTGCATATTTACCCACGTCCGATTCACAAGTCCGTCCATGAGACACTTCCGTGCGTATAGTCTACGTGAACAGCGTATGAAAAGTTACTACGCATGCGCAGTTAAAACGTACTTAAAAATATGTATGGAAAACTGAGAAAAAACGGATCTCTGAATACAGCCCATGGAGACTGGACAAATAATAAGGGGCAGACATATGGATGGCTGAATTTATAAAAGGGGCACACACTAGGCCCGCTTTCTGGGCAGTGCAAGACACACCAACTTTCCCCAGGTATGCCCACTGGGCAGTACAAGACACACACCCTCTTTAAAGACCGCATATACGCAATCAACGAAACGATACGTAGATTACGTAAAATAGTTACTACACATGCGTAGTAGCTAGTATCTGTAAATTAAGGACGTATGTGGAATACTTACGGAGTTGTGAATCCGGCCCTAGATCATTATGCCAATTAATCTTATTTTACACTTCAAAATCAGGCCCAGACTGTAGTCAGGTATAGGCAAAGGGTCTGGCAGGAAAGACAGTGTCTCTACTGAACATTTATTATTCTCTGAATATATTATCATTGCTCTTTCCTCTTCTGCAACTTGCAGCAAACCCTAGAGAGCCTCCTTCAGAGTCCATGTGCGAAGACATGGTAGAAATACAGGGAAATCAGTGCACACTTGTAGCTGGAGATGTAAATCTAAGAATTGCTTCTCTAGCAGTAAATTCTCAACATACAGTTTCCATTAAATTACCTCAGTCTGAATGGAATGTTAAAAAGATTTAACTATTGCCATGCTGTGAATAAATAGCAGAGCATATATACACTGTTTACTGGAAGGTGTATTAAGATCACAAGTTACTATTTCAGTATGTGATTCATATATTGGAGCGAATCCAGAGTTGGAAGTCACTGAAGAAGAGGAGCAAATCAAAAAGAGGAGCAAATCTACTCCTTGGGGAAAAAAAACATGGTAAACTGTAGGGGGAACCTAGTTTCAAATGTGAAAACAGAATGAATTGAGAGGGAATGTTTTGTAGCTCAACTCTAAGGGCCTGATTCAATTAGACTCGTACCCGCGTATTTTACGGTGCAAAGCTAATTGTGCAAATTTTTTTCTTGGTGATTTTTATTCACATCTCATAGAGATCATAGAGATGCGCATAAAAATCAGCTACTGTAATAGACGGGAAAATGCGCACCACAAACTTTCTCCCGTCTATTGCTGTGCAAATTTGTAATTGAATCAGGCCCAAAATCAGGCCCAGCCAATATTTTCCCAGCATGCAAGCACCATGCTATTTATCATAAACAAAGAGACCAACCAGATTTCTAACTATTTAAAATCAGGTCGTTCAGTACTATTAACTCCTCTTGCTGATTCATGTAAAAAACTAATTTTGACTCAGTGGTTGACAGCATAAGAGACACACATTTTATATCTTAACCATAAGTAAGAGCTAACGGTGCAGCGAAAAAAGGGGGAGTGAACTTATCAAGACGGCCACTATAATTGTCTTGACCTGTTTCTATCACTCTACGGGTTAGATGCAGAGTTATTAAAGACAGGCCACTTATGTACACTACTGCATCCTGACTGATGCTGTAATGCAGGGTGGGGCCCACTCACCACGTGTACATGATGCGCTTGGTGCATATCACACAAACAGCACTGGAGCCAGTGAGGTATATGGAACTACTGTTTTCGACCCAAAAAAAACGAATAAAAAAACGTCCAAAATATATAAGGTAGTCTCATTATGTTTTGCATCCTTTGGAATTATCAGTCAGGCCTGTGCTTCTTCATTAGCAAACATATCTGAGCAGTCAACCAAAATCTGGAGCATCAGCACAATATTACACATGATTTCCTCTGAGTCTATGCTTCATAGGATGAATTAGTTATATATGAATAAATTTCAACCTTAACTCTTTTGAATACTAGTCTTGGCAAGATGCAAATATTTACCTTAGAAAACTTTTTGAAACTGAAGCTGGGATTTTTGTAACAATCTGACATCATTACTTTGAGCACCCGGTCACTGTCCACACTGAAATGATTCCCTACTGGATCGTTCAGTACATTCCAAAACAGTACAAGCTGAAGAAAGAAGCAGACATCAGGACATAGTTGATTCTTTAAATTAGGAGCTACCAAAAATCCCATGATGCAATGCTATTTCAGATGATTCTGCAGCATCTGGAAGAGAACACGCTAGTAAGATGCCATGTGATCATCATGGTGATTGACAGATAATCCTCCAGTATCTGAACCCAGCTTTACTGTTTGTAACACATTTCCATACAGTTAAAAGTTAAAGTGTGTGGGCCTAAGCCTTACTAATGCACAGTCATAATTTATTAATCCAAGTCATAAGAAAAATGTGTTATTGCTTGTCTGTGGGTCTTCTGTATCCAGTAGCAGATAATTCCGTTTCAGGAAATATAAGTCCAGGACAGTAATTCAGATATCTCTAATCCAAGTTTAATAAAGTAAAATGTAACAGGACTAAAGCAAGTAAGTATAAAGAAGAGCAAACATCAAGTAAGAAGTAAGGCAGCGAATATCAACAGAATGGCAAGGGTCCAGGTAAAAATTTGAATGATGCAAGAGACATAAATAAAGCACAATAAAGAACCTGAATGCAATACACTGTACTGTACTGTACAGCACTGATTGGCAGCATTGGCAATCATGACAATACTCCATAAAAGGGCCATATTCAGACATCTGCTGCATTCAGAGCTGCAAACTCTACACCAGAAGGCATCTGAAATAGCATCCCTGCTCCATCCAGCCTTGTTCTGAGTTCCAAGGACTGGACTCTACCTTTAGATTTTTGATCCTTGCTTAAAATGGGGTTGGATTGGACATCTGGATAGGATGGTGAAAGTAAATTCCCTGGCCCCTCCACCTTACACTAGCATCTGCACAGCCATTAAAATCTATGGATCTCATGGATCCTGATATAACCAGAGGTGGCGGAATATCTTTCATAAGTCTGGATTCAATCCATTATCAGTCCATTCCAGCTGAGTAATTATAGTATCCAAGCATGAGGAAACTTCACAGTAGCATAATCAAGCAACACTTCCACATTAACTGGTATTTTAGTCAAGGCATTAGTTATTTATTTATTTTGAATGTGATAGTTTTTCAATTATTTGCAATATTCATGAAGAACAGCAGTTCCACTGTTTCCGAAAGGCAACATATATAAAATATAACATAGAAAGGCAAACTTATTATACTGTACATTCTACATTTCATATTAGCCTTTAAGACAGTGGTCCTGATTCACAGTTACGTAGTTTTCATCTTACGTACGTTCAATTCTTAAAACAATGTACGCAAGATGAAAACTACGTAACTGTGAATCCAGACCAGCAATTCTGGACTTCCACTGGGGTACAGACTTGAGCTTGGAAATGGCACATATAGATCTTAGCTAATTAAGTCTAATCCAGAAATGAGTGGGGGCAGGCTAACACAAGGAGGACGTAGCATCATTCCCCTAATAAAGAAAACAGAAAAGCATCATGGGTTAAGAAATGTAAACAAAGCAAGGAACATTGTATTGGGCAATTATCCAATTTAGCCATTATCAAGGAATGCATCTTACAAACTGGAATTTATTGGTATTTAAATTTTTTTATTATTGGCGTTTTAATTACCTATAAATAATATTACCACAGTCAGTTATTTTGACTCACAATGGGCCTGATCCAGAACAACGACCGCCGTCGCTAGGACGGCGGGCGTAAGCGTAAGATTGGCTTTTCAGCAACATCTGCCCGGCGTCGCTACGGCAACGCCCGATCGTGGATCGGGCATCCGTAGCAGCGCTGTAGGGATGCTGGAAGGGACGTCCCCCAGCGTCCCTACGTTCAGGTTAGTGTAGGTGGGCGGGGGGAGGTAGTTAAATGAGGGTAGGAGGGCGGGCTAAGCGGCCATACGCTCCTGTGCGAGCGTATGGCCCCTTCTTTACGCCGGCTGAAGTTAGGGTAGCCTTCAGCCGGCGTAAGGAAGGGGCCATACGCCCGCACAGGGGGAGTGTCAGGGTAAGTAAACGCCGATATGCTGTGCTTTAGTAAGCACAGCGCATCGGCGTAGGTCTGGATCAGGCCCAATGTCCTCGCTGTGCACTCTCCAATATATACACAACAAATGGGACAAACTAGCAAACTGAGCAAATGTCTTTTATATTTTAGAAAGCATTGGGGACAAAACAAAACATGTAAATATAGTTGCTGCTAAATAATTTGTATCTGTCAGTTTGGAACAAGAGAGCACAGCTACAGGAGATATTGTACTTTGGAGCCAGAGCAATTATAGGTTCATTTGGCATTATTTTTCTTTATGCCCTTGGTGCTGAATTTTCTCTTTGCAAGACTGCCTCTTGGAATAGAATATTTTTTCAGTTATATGTTTAAATATTTCCATTACCTCTATTACCAGTTTATCTTATTTTACTGGACTTGATAATCGCTTGAGTGCTTAGATGACTAAATATTTATTATATCTAGGTTATCATGAGTGGCTGACTTTATATTCGTAGCCAATTTTGTTTGTCTGATTTCTCCTGCTTATTGGGGCACATCTTTACATATTTGCTTATTCAACTGTGATTTATGCCTGGAGAAGAATTTGGCTATCTTTGATTACAGCAGGAAGAGGAGTCATAAACACTGACATGCTATGGTAAGTATTTAGATAACTTAGGTTGTTTGCTTACTGTGTTCTTCTCACTTATCATTATGTACAGGGTGATGATCTGCTCTGTAGTAGTGCAGGAAGAAGAAAGAAAGCAGAGAAATCTCTGAAAGACCGCATTTACGCAATCTACGTAAGGAAAAGATACGTAGATAACGTAAAAAATGTACCACGCATGCGCAATAGGAAAAAAATGCTAAACACCATAATTTTTTTTAGGGGTTTATTTAAAAATACAATTATTTATTTTAAACATATTTTTTTTGTGCCCGTCTTTCTGTGTTTGCTCCCGCTGTGAACAGTGCTCATTTTGGCAATGCTTCCATCTGGAAAACAGATAAAAGCGCAGATCTGAATTTGGCCCATAGAGTCACAGCTACTTTTACAGGTGGATGAAACTTAGGTCTGTATCTCAACAGCAACTTGAACAAATACTATGTGGTTCTTATTATTCTTTTGCTCATTGCACATGTATCAGATAGAGGGGTAGCAAGGATTGCCTCTTTTTTTCATAGGTTAATGCTGCACAAACTTAACATACAGATACAAATGAATTATTCAAGAAATGTAAATCTAATTATACCTGATTTAAAAAGTATATATTTTTTTTTACAGACAAATGCTTTTAATGTGGGTGTAGGGGCAGTTTAGTTAGGAATGTCAGTGGGGAATCCTAGGATAACAAAGCTGTACACTGACCCCTGGTGAGTGAAACTATGTCGTAATTGACTAGGAATTTAGAGCTATAGGGAGTATAGGATTCCATGATATATGACCTGTTGGAAAGACAATTTAAATAATTGTCAGAATACTACCTGGATGAGATAAAATAAGTGGAAGACTGCTAGGATAACAGGATGGTTCTTGGCTTTTCAAAGTTGTGGTTTCTCTTTTGAAAACTACAGGGAAACACTTATTTCAGGGAAACGTTTTTTAATGGCTGAATTTGTCTAGCCCTTTAGTCTGGCTTATATGTATATTTTACCCAAGTTCTAATTCATCTCCAAACGTTTCAGCACCAGGCCTGGTGTACTCAGACCCTAAGGATTTTTGAGTGGCTTCTTGTAGATGTGTGGCACTTGATTAATATATCATAATATGGGGCCGTATTCAGACCTCCGTCTTCTGTGCTGGTCCATCTGTATCTAACCAATTGAAATGACTGAGTATGTGTAGTAATTTTTGGTACGCTATTTACGTAGCATTTCGCTACGTAGATTGCGTACACGCAGACTTTAAGACCGCGTGTACGCAATCTAGGTAGCGAAACGCTACGTAAATTGCGTACAATAATGACTATGCATGCCCAGTCATTTCAATCGGTTAGTTATGGGCGGACGGGCACAGAAGACGAAGGTCTGAATACGGCCCATGAGCATGAAGAATTAGCAGCCACTAACTACATATGTAATGTCATTCTCTCTTTGTTGTAGGCTTATACCATAGGTGCACTAGGCAACCACATAGGTTTCATTGCTTCCCAGCAAAGATGTAATAAGTAAGGGTTTGGTAACTGCTGGTTTCTTTCAGCTTTTTCCCACATCTTTCAGTCCTGGCTTTGGACTAATATCAAATAGTCCCAACTACCATATCTTTGCTCATTACTGGATTAATATTCCTTATTCATGTTTTTTATACCCTCTGTTAATTATTGTTTTGAATTGTATATGTAACTATCAGGGCCGGGGCTAGGGTGTTCGCCGCCTCCCTGCAAACTTTAAATTTGCGCCTACCTGTTTAACAATTTGTCATTAGAGTTTCTAGAGTATAGTATCCATGTAATCATCATAAAACACAATCTTGTAACCA
>WWET01000268.1:721955-750146 GCA_011038615.1 Limnodynastes dumerilii | reverse complement strand
GAAAAAAATTTAAAAAAATTACTAAAAAAAGGAAAAAAAAAAAAAAAGTCAAAATAAAATATAATGGCCTCCAAGGTGCTTCGGCCTACCGGGAAATTTCCCGGTAAGGCCTATGACCAATCCGCCGCTGCTCTAGTGTATGGTACAGATCAATTTTTGAAATATCAAATAAATGCACCAGAAATGCTCTGGTGCCATTATTTGATCTTTCAGCATGTTTGATTTAAATCAAGAGAAAGCTCCCGATATATTAAAGGGAGCCAATCAGCAATCTGAATGGCTCCCTATTGTTCAGAGCTGAGCTGCTTTATATTTATGTACAAAGCTGCTCTGACAGCTTTGCAGGTATACTTTACAGCTGTCAGAGCAGCATAGTACATAAATATACAGCAGCGGCTATTGCAGGAAATAGTACAGACAGGGATCAGCTGAAAACGCTCTGTGTGAAGCGCGGCTTCGGCTGATTCTTATCTGTATTACTGCATGCAATAGCCGCTGCTGTATATCTGTGTACTATGCTGCTCTGACAGCTTTAAAGTATACCTTCAAAGCTCTCAAAGCAGCTTTACACATATATATAAAGCAGCAGCAGCAACAGAGTGCTGCCCCCTCCCCTCTTCTGCTAGGATTATCGGTTCCAGCAGAGAATGTGTATGGTGCAGATAATGGGACATTTCTCTAGCGAGAAATCTTCCTGTTTATCCGCTCACCCCTTGCTGGGACCGATAATCGTCCTAGTGTATGTCAGCCAGTTACGCATCGCTGCATGTCCTGTCCGCACTCCATCGGGTAGGGCATGAATGAACTGTAACAGCTGCGTTCATTGAAGCACCGGTGCTGGGAGTGGGTAATGTGGGGTGTGAGCGCCGACACTTACAGTTCATTCATGACCTACCCAACGGAGTGCGGACAGGGCATGCAACAATGCGTAACTGGCTGCTGCGAGGCCTTTAGTAATTATATAAGTAATCAGTGCCGGAGTAGGCGCTGGGCCCCCTAGGGACCCCTGACCCGCCTATACCGCCTATGCCTTGGGCCGCCTCTGCATCTCTGTATTAAAAGTCAGATCCCCCACCACCTCGATAAAATTAGAGCCCAGATCAGACTCACACCTTCGTATTAAAAAGCAGCCCTAAATCAGACCTCTTCCTCACTTAGCTTTAAAAATCAAACCCCAGATTTCTTGCCTCTTCAGTGGTGCAGCTCCTGATTGGCACTTTTTATTTCTTCCTACATTGTGGTTGGTGAGTTGATTCCAGCCGTCCAGAAATCAGTGTGATGAGACCTCTTACCAGTCAAAGAAACACCACTGTGTAGAGGAAATTCTATTATAGTATGAATTTGTCAGGACCATAGCATTGTACAATTCACATGGAATTTCAGAGTTCACCTTTGTTCTCTGGAAAGGATAGAAAACAGTGACATTATTGTTGTGTAATTATCCATGAAAAAAACAAACCACACAGTATTAGGGAAAGGATCAAATACAAGCAAAGTGCTTATTATAAACAATTATTCTGCAAAAAAAAAAAAAAAGTTCACGTGAAACATTAAAATGAACCTGCAAAGAAGCTAATATCTGTCCCTGATATAGAGCTGCATATACGTTCTCTTTTTGTATCACTGCAATACTATTTAGCACTGCTCATGTTCACAAAGGGAGCAAACACAAAAAATGGATGCAAAGTCATTGACCATGCACAGTCATTTATAAAAAAAATAATAATAAATATACTTTGAAACATGTAACTTGTATAGGCTGCTGCATTACATCTCAGCCTATACACATCCATTTGTATGTTCCAGAAGTGTGCCCATTTTCAGTACAACCTATGCAGAGTTGCTACTGTTGGAAATCTGGCTAGGGTACCCTATTTTTCAATGGTGTGCCTTCACTTCTGCTGCGCCAAAACTCTGAATCAGTTCCATTATAGGACCCGAACCAGACTTCCAAGCACGCTGCATTTAGAACTCTCAGAGCAGCACCAGATGTTTAGGTTTGTTTTCTTCCAAAGAGTAGGGTTTAAAGCTGGTGCAGGATTTTAGGCAGAAGCGCTCGCCATGGAAATCTGTTGTTTCCATGGCGATGCACAAACACTTCATAAGACTTTGGCGCCCCGTTGATATTAACAGGTGCCGAAGCTGTGTTACAAGTTACTATCCCTCGGTGCTGAAATTCTTACTCAGCACAGAGGGAAAAAATAACGCCATCTGTGGATGGCGTTATTAGCTTCATGCCAGCAATCTCCACATATTCCCCCCTTTTCCTCCCCCTAATAGCCGTTATTAGGGGGAGGAAAAGTGGGGTATGTGTGGGGAGACCGCTAGCATGAAGCAGGATGAGGTCATTAAAAAAAAATTTTTTAAACTAAAAAAACACATTAAAATCATTAAAATAATAAAAAAAAAATACAAAACTCACCTGTCCGGGAGACGCGTCCGTCTTCGAAGACTCCGGCCCCGATATGAAGACCCTGCGCATGTGCAGTGGGTTTTCATATCTGGGCTGAAATTTTCAAAGTCCGGCTGTGAAGTCTCTGCACATGCGCAGGCACTTCATTCAATATGCAGTGCCTGCGATGCCGGCAGAGCGCTTCGAGGGACCTCGGCGGAGGGGTGAGTATTAGTAACTTTTTAAAGGGAAGCTGCCAGGCTCGCCGCGAATACAGGCGAGCCTGGAGCAGCTTCCCTTCGGGGGAAATTAAAAAAATCGTAAATATAGCCCTTTGTGTCCACTTTTATGTTTTTGCTCCTGTTGTGCACATGCTAAAAAATCACTGCACTTGAACCTTAGTGCACCTCTCATAACTTTGGACCTGATGTCACACCCCACTCACGTACAGAGTTCTGGACAATTCAGAACCCTGCCTTTGGTTCGCATGGAACTAAGGGGTAGATCCAGAACTACATACACTAGTGTATTTACGCTAGCCGCTAGCGTAAAAGCGCCCATTAGTACTTACTGTGCATGCACGCGGCAGTTGTTATGCCACGTAACTCAGAGCGTAAGGGCCAGGCACGTAACTGCAGTGTAACTACATACGAAGGGGCGTGCCAGCCATGTGACACCTGTAATTACGCTTCGGAGACGGGATGAGGCATTTAAATCGTACAGTATGGGCGTGCTTAGCTGTGTAAGTACATGCAGCCATTACGGCTGACAGGAGTTACGCTTGGAAAAGTTAAGGTAGTTTTTGGAAAGCGTAACACGACTAAACTACGTACGGCCGAGGGGAGTGCACAGTAAATACGCTACTGTAAATACGCTATGCTAGTAAACGTAATAGAAACATAGTTCAGGATTTGGCCATAAGTCTGTCCAAACACAGATCCACGCACAAGTGCATACTGCCGCCCACTCTCAATGATCTGCATGCCTATACCCGCCTCCCTTGTGGGGATTAGGCATGTGGATCTGGAGTGATCTCCTAGATATTTCCGGATGCTAGGAGATCCGTAGTGTAACATCTGGCGCCCATATGCGCACTGCCAAAAAAAACATCCGACTTCCACAAGCAGCTTGCAAAAGAAGTCAGGAGTCGTTCCTAGTTCAGGATGAGTCCCTACATGCTTTATTTATGCAGCTAGCACCTTGTTTTACATGTAAACTGGAGTGATTTTAGCAATGTGCATGTGCGGAATGGAAGTGAGCACAAAAAGGCATCATCAACAGTGATCACATGTGAGCTGTGCACCAATGGAAAGGGAGATCCACTATATTCAAATGAAAATTAGGATGTTTTGGTACAGCCGTAATTCCAAATAATGCACCAGCTTATGTTTGAATAGCAGCGAAATAACACACATTTTGGCTGGCAGTAAGTAAGCTTTTAAGGTTAAACTGGTTATGAATTTAAGGTTGAGGCTCCATTTTTTGCTGCAGGTCTGAAGATTTAAATCACTTTAAATAACTGATACATTGAAACGCTGAACTTGTATACGCTGCTGCATTTCTCTTTTCAACATTTACACATCTGTTTGCATGTTTCAAATATATGGTCATTCCCAGTAATACCTATCCAGAACCAGAACCTATTCAAATTCTGGATCAGATCCAGAATCAGTAGCAAATATATAACAAGTTACCTGCATAATTAGGATTTTGCTGAAGCTATAATAGTTTAAGCTTGTAACATTGGGCCTGATCCAGACCTACGCTCATGAAACGCTTATGTGCGTAGCGTATTTACGCCTGCGTACCTCCGATGCACTCCCCTTGGTCATATTTACTTTTGACTTCTTATGCTCAGCAAAACCTACCCTAACTTTTCTGAGCGTAACCGCGGGCGTCCGTAAGCTCATTGTGTAGTTACGACGCTTAGCACGCCCATACTGTATGATTTAAATGCCTCACCCCGCCCTTGGTTCATAATTACGGAAATCATATGGCAGGCACGCCCCCCTGAGCGTAAATACGAAGCTGTTATGATCAGGGCCCATACGCTCAGTTTCTCAGACCGTAACATTATATATATATATTTAATTTTTTTACATTTTTATTATTAAATATTTGGTTAATATTTTTAATTCTTTTTTATTTACATGCCGGCTGTTTTCCAGCTGTCTTCCTACACATACCCTCCCATTCCTCCCCCCAATAACAGCTATTAGAGGGAGGAAAAGGAGGATATATGGAGAGACCGCTGAAAAACCTATTATAACACCAATCTGAAATGGTGTTATATTAAGTATCGGACTGCAAAAATCTGAAAAAGAAAAAAAAATGTTTTTCACAAATAATATCCAGTGTTCCGTTTTGTAAATAAAGTCATTTACAGTTTTCACGTAAATTATATATTTTTTGTACTGTGTTAATGTTTAGTTTATTAACTACCACTTAATCAATAGCGAATAGGCCACATGTCTTAGTATTCCGCTTCTGAGCTCAAATGTAAATATATATATATATAGAGCTAAGTTTCTATATTTATAATATATCTGTCATATCTATTAGTGTCACTGTTCTTTCATTCTCTCTTTCTTGCTCTCTCTCAAACACTCTTTTCTTTTTGTTTCTGCCTAACAACCTGGAGGTCAGGTTACCTGTATTGTAATCTTCCTCTTCTGCAACAGGGGTCTAGGGGACTGTGTAGCGGATATTCCATGGCATAGGGTCTGAGGGTCTGGGTGGGGGCAAGTACCAATGTGCAGAACCATTAATTTCTTATAATGCCCTATTGTGACACTTATACAACCTATGTCTGGGGTCAGCTGTGATAACACGCACTATGAGAATAAGTATATGCTGTAGTGTAATTTCAGCAGTTATTAATATAATATATGAACCTAAATAGTGTTATTATATGTTAAACTTGATTTTCTAAGTAGAAAATGTATTGGTGTATTCTGCATCTTGCTACAATAGACCTTGGCTCATCAAACAGCACATTTGTTATACAAAACAGAACTGTGTCCTACTGGAATAAAATACTGCAATTTTCTGGTATAGGTAGTAAATGGCTAGAAAATCTAATTATAAGGACAGCTATATTTGAGGCTGAAATGCATTAGCTTAACTATAGGAATACATACTAGCAGACAACTATAATATTACTGCGTATGATGGCAAATACAAGATTCTAGTACTACATTCTAGAATAAACCTCTACAACCAGGATAATTATGGTCTTCTAATACCAAACTGGGATGCTTTTAATTAAGAGATGACATAGGATCATGAACAAGATCTATCAGTGAAATTAGCATTGGTTCTTTTGCTGCTTTGTTCCATGGTAAGTGGTTATGCGGATATTTTGTGGTAGGAAGGTTTTGCAGACTGTCTGTTTCAGTTTTTTATTGTTTATTATTGAATTAAAAACTGAAACTAGTCTGTGCAAAGTGCATTAACAGTGTAGAAAGATTGCTTGGCCCTGCTGGTCGGTGTAAAGTATTGAAACTATTTGTGTGTGAATAATAAGTGGAATATTTAAAGCTATCATCTTGATAATCCTTTGTCCATGTAATATTCAATTTACCCTCATTATGAACCTACTATCACATGTCAACACCTCTTTTACATGTCTTTGTTCTCTCCCTGTTGTATATTTACATATATGACCTTATCATGCATATAAATTCCAGTCCTCCATATATATTTTCAATGGTTGGGAACCCCTGAATTAAAGCATTTTCTGTCCCTTTAATTACATAGATAAGGCAGCCCTATGGCCCTCGTGAGTGCAATAAGGTACTTAAAAATGGAGGGCGGGATAGGAGCAGGACGGGTGAGTTAGGTGCGGATCTGTGAATATGGTCCAATGTGTATATTCAGATTTGTCACAACCCCCTATTTCAATAAATATTAATGACAATTTATGTTTGTTGTTTATTTTTTATGCTAACATATTATATTTACTTTCATATTATTTATAAATATGCTTTTTTGGGTACTTTGCTTGTGCATTTATCATCCCATTTCTATTTTTTTTATTGCAAATATCCACACTAAGGGAATGAAACTGGAACGTGATCCTAATGGTGCATGCCTGGAACACAGACGCAAACAAATGCGGCGAATCAGATCCAAACATAACTCACTGCTGTGAGTGCCTGCAGTCCTAGGGAAGGAAAGGGGTGGACGAACTTAGTCAATGTATAAATGAGCCAAATCCAGACCAAAACACTAACATAAGGGCGCACCATTTACATCTGCCTAAGCCACAGGGCAAGAATAAGTCTAGGAAGCTGTTGATGGCAAAATCTCCACAGCTTGTACTTGATAAAAGCTACAGCATTTCCCCCTGTGTGTGCTTCATTAAAGGGCGCAGCTAATGTGTATTTAACAGCCATACGCAGGAGCGCAGGGGGAGTGCCCTGTTCTATCTACACAGTTTAAGATCACAAAATCTCGATAAGGCCCAATGTATCTATACATAATCTGACCCACTTAAGTACTGGATTCTTCAATTATTGCCATGCCAGTTGCCAAATGCAGGATATAATCTTTTTTTTTCCAAGTGTAGGGACTCTGTGCATTTTCCATACTTACAGAGATCTGGAAGAGGGGAGTGCATGCCTCTGGCCAGGGCCGGTGCTAGCATTTCCCCCCTGCAAAAAATGAATTTGCTCCCTCCTTTTATAAATATTATGATCACACTGCTGTGCCCAGGACAGGAAAACAGAGGAAACACTGACTCCCTCTGATGACTGGTCACATGGGATAGAAATCAGTAGAGGTCCTTTAGCCCACTTGAATCAAGAATCTACCTACAACACAGACTGGCTCCGCTGTATTGAGGACTGCCACTGGCTCTCACAGTTGTCACAGATCTAGCTAAATGCCAGCTTGGAGAAGCAGGGGGATGAGCGGCGGCGCCTATCCGGCATGGCACCTGAAAGCGCCTCATTCCTCTGCAGAGTGCGCCCTGCTCCTGGCACTCCCCACTCTAATGCAGAGCTCTGGACCATGCCTTAACATCTCTGCACTGATCTGCATCTCTCCCAACACAGATCGCTGCGGAACTGCTTACCGCCGCAATCATTTTCTAATAACAGCTCTACCAGTAGCAAGGGAAACTCCTTTTTTTCATATTGGTAAAGGACAACCAGACAATACATTAAGTATAATCAATTAGTGACAGAGCTATGACACAAATTATCTGTCATACAAAAATACTATCCAGCTGTAACTGAAATTTATCTTCCACAATGTTTATATAGCAATGGGATGAGGATTAAAGTCATAGTTTCTGAAGGCTGCTTTTATTCTAGGGTAGACAATACTGGAAATGAAAGCTTGATACACACCAGCTGTTATTAACGAGAAATTTAAGGACCCATTTTAAAAATGTAGAATGAAATGACATTTCATATATAAAAATATGTGGTCTTACAATAGTATACATATACATGCTGAATAAGCAGAATTTATTAGTATTCATTAGTAGGTATTTGTACAAACAGATATTAAAACAAAGTTAATTTAAGCTTGGTTTGTGCTCAGTTCACAAACCAAGACAAAGAATGTAAGAATGTCTCTGCAGTCACACACAGGATGGGAATGGGAGGGGCCAGTATCAGCAAACATCATCAGAGATCATAAAACCTACACGGGAGGGAAGGAAATAAAACAAAAGACGTTTCTACTTAAAGTATGGTTGATGAGGACAACTATGAGAGCAACTATTTAAATAAGTAACAGGCACAATTGTGTAGCCAATATACATTAAATATTAGGTGTACTAATGCTGTTATTGAATGCATGTCCTTATATAACTTTTACACTCAGCATTTGCTGATTACTGTTTATAATTGTGTCAATCTGTATAAATGTTTAGACGTGAGTCAGCAAAAACGGAATACTCTACTACCTCAATAGTTGTGAAACATGCATTCAAGTCTGTTAAATCTAGTAAACCACCTTGGTCGACTCTTCCCAAAATGGCACAGGAGATTGGTGATAGCCATGAGAAATGGCATCTCCAGGCCCTTCTGCCCTGCACCAAATGTCTACCACTAGGTGGTGTCTGTAGCCAGTCCCAACCAGAAACACAGTGGCACAGTTTATGCTGAACCTCGAAGTCACCTCCGCAGGGAACCAGAGTTAAACATTTTGAAATAGATCTTATCAACTTAATTTCTTTTATGTACTTACTATAAACACAATTTAAACTGCAATGCTTACAGTTATAATTAGAAACAAATAACACGCTGTGTGTTGCATATACAGTAAGCATTACAGTCTTATATATTATTTTTCATTTTTTTCTGGCAGCTTCTTCTAGACAAAAACATGACTGCATTTTGTAGTGGAGTTTCCTGTAAAAAAAAAAATCTCTGTAATTACTAAAAGAAGGAATATATAGAGGAGTGTTCACTACATTATACATGTCAATAGCAAAATATAAAGGGTGTCTGGAAAGATGACCAATCCTTCACCTTACTGCACCTGTTCCCTTTTATTTCAGCACTGTTTTTATCAATAAAAGTTTGTGTTGTAAAATTGTTCAAGCAAATCACATAGAAGTGTCATGTATTTCACCCTCACTGTAGTGTGGGGCTTACATACAAAGGACTTTATTTGTAATGAACAGAGGCTGCCTCTTGTTGAACAGTTGTAAAAAAAATATAATTACTGCTAACCTTTTACCTTCAGGGAACCAAACCTTAATCTTATGTTTTGTCAGAGAATTCCAGGTGCCATTGGAGAACTTTGTACACAGGTAATAATTTCAGAAGTGGAGTGGAGCACTGAACCACATATTATTACATATATCATGTACTGTGTATAGGATATTTCCTGAGGTGTGCAGTTATGTTAAAACATGGTGTGTTTTATATTGTGGATAAACTGTAGCTAGACATGTTAGCACATGGTGCAAAAAAAGGAAAATGGTGCCCCCAACCTTGAGTTAGTGATCAGTAAACTTAAAAGATTAACTTACTGGTACCCGCTTCAGCTATGCACCCTGGACCCCCCCCCCCCCCCCATAGCACAACCCTGGTTAAGGCCCTGACCCCCTCACCCCAGTTTTAAATTGCTTTGGACCGTATTCACACTTAACAAGCTGCAGCTTCTTATGTGCGGTCTTTTAGGAAAAGACCTAATACGCATACGTCATTTACACAATCTACGTACCACTTAGGTATATAGATTGAGTAAGTGTGTTCTTTAAAGACAACAATTAGAAATGTCTGTCTTTTTCTAAGAAGAGAGGGTGGGGGAGGGATGTAATTAAGCCAGGTAGGGCCTGGGGAAGGGATCACCATCGTATTCTCCTTCTTAAGTAGGAAAATACAAATGGTTACCTAAGTTAGCCCTACGGCAGTCTTAAGTGTCATAAGGATCCTAAACACGGTGGTGGGTTGGGAGGCAGATTAGATGAGTTAGGTGCAGATATAATAGGGGTCTGGAAAAGGCACACTATATACTGTATATAGTGAGCTATTCCCAAAGCCTATTGTAAACCACATATAGTATGTTCCATAACTAGACACCTAATATAGCGCCACATGTGCTTTATAAAGTGTGTCATGTCCAGACCCCTAATATACTCCACATGTATTACATGCATTGGAAACCCCCCTTTCAAAATCCTGCATTTGCCCTTGAATGTGCTATATGAAATAAAGGGTGGACTTCTTGCATACTTGGAAAACAGACTTCAGGGCAATGTTACCAAGAGAAACTGACAAGGGAAGTGAGTCACTCAGTTAAGTGAGGGCCGCCATTGGTGGGGAGAGCTGGGACTTACTTCGGCTCTGCAGCAGCAGGTATCAGTGGTATCCTTCCACTGATACATGCTGCTGAGAGCTGCACATTAAAGGGCCAATGCACAGGAAGTTAATGCAGGTCCTATGTCTTAATTGCGGATGGCGGCCCTGTGAGGATACGGGAACAAATCCAGTCTTATGACTTTCCCCTCTTTTCCATTTGCCTGGATAGTCTGGGTGTTATTTAGGAAATCCTAAAGAATTGTTGATCTCACAAAGAAGGAAGTGTAGGGGCAGAAAATGAGAGGTTTAAGGACAGAACCTTGGGGTACCCTTACAGGTAGTGGAAGTTAGGGAAATGTGAAGACAAGGGGCCAGATTTACTAAGCTGTGGGTTTGAAAAAAGTGGAGATGTTGCCCATAGAAACCAATCACATTCTAGATCTCAATTAACTATTGCATACTAGAGAATGTCAGCTAGAATCTGATTGGTTGCTATGGGCAGCATCTCCACTTTTCCAAACCTGCAGCTTAGTAAATCTAGACCTAGGAGCAAGACTGAGAAATAATATATAGAAAAGTAAGAAGACATATTAGTGTAGCGTAGTCCAGCATGTAAAAGATGTCACTTATTTTAAGAGGAGTTATGTTCCATAGAGTTAAAGCCAGCAGAGAGGTCTAGGATCAGTACAGTACACATTACAGGTACAGATTTTTACAAACACGTTTTACCCATACCAGACGTTAGAAAACCTCACAAATTAACATGGACTGCTTTTTAAACAAAACACACTTCTTCCTTAGAATTCTGTCAGGCCAGAATTAGAGAACAAGCAGAACCTCCTCCCATCTTGTAGCTAAGCAATTACAGAATACAATTTTTTTTGCTTCCATAACAGCAATGTAATCAAACAGGCTGAAAGTTCTAACCAACAAATTAAAACATTTGTAAAATTAACTTTCATGTCCACACACTGAAAGATAATTGTTCAGAATGGTCTGTTGATTTGCCAGATTATGGGCTCTATTTACTTACCTGCCTCATTCCCTGTGAACGAAGCTGCATCAGGCAGGCTTAACTTCACTGCAAGCCTGGCAGCTTCGTTCACATCAGTAACTCTCATTCGGGACTTTGAAAATTTCAAGTCCCAACATGAGAAACATTGCGCATGTGCAGTGAATTCATGCTGGGACCGGACAGCTGCAGTCGGACAGGTCGCCCGGGCAGGTGAGTTTTTACTATTTAGTTATTTTTTTCTATTTTTTGTATTATTATTTTTTTTACTTTTTCATAAAAAGTATGGCTTTAGTCTTACGCCAGGAGCGGAGTGTAAAACTCTGCTCTGGCATTTTGTAAATATTATGCAGTTCATTTTCATTTGATAGTGCCAGTTTTGAAGTGAAAACTGGCACTATTGCATTAAAATGATCTTTGTAAATAGACCCCTATCTGTCAATATATGGCCAGCTTTAGGCATAATGCAGTGCCTACTTTGGAACAAAAGGATTAATAGAACTCAATAGAATTAATTTAACACATAACTCACAATTAGCCTGTGTCAGACTTAAGAAGGTGCTTAAAATAAGAGAGGAAAGTAACTCCTGGGCTAAACCATGCTGATTGCAAGGGGAGTCAAGTAAATTGTATTTTTTGCATGCAGAGATATAACTTTGAATTTCTTACTGCAAACCGATACTAACCAACTTTACTATTACACTGTTATTTAGACATGGGCCAGGAAACGTAACCTCTCAACTCTAATACTGCTTGCAACAGATGAAATATAACTCCCCTGCAATCTGCATGATTTAGCCCAGGAGTGGCTTTCCTCTCTTATTTTAAGCACCTTCTTAAGTCTGAATCAGGCCCAATGTTATAAGGATTTCAGATGGGATTAGGTATTGGAACAATGGACCTGATTCAGACTTAAGAAGGAGCTTGAAATTAAGGACCGGATTCAGACTACCGGACGTATAGCATATACGTCCGTAGTTTACCTTTAAGACCGCATTTTTCTTTAAGACCTCATATATGCAATCTAAATAAGTAAAAGATAAGTAGATTACATAAAAAATTTACTACGCATGCGCAGTAGTAAAAAATTGTAAACTATGGACATATATGCTATATGTCCGGTAGTCTGAATCCGGTCCTAAGAGAGGAAAGTTACATCTGGGCAAAACCATATTGATTTCAGGGGGAGTCAAGTTAATTCTATACTTTGCATGCAGGGATATATCTTTGAATTGCCTACAGCACACAGATACTGACCAGCTTTACTATTACACTGTTATTTAGACTTGGGATAGGAAACATCACTTCTCAACTCTAATACAGTTTGCAACGATGAAATATGACTCCCATGCAATCAACATGGTTTAGCCAAGGAGTAACTTTCCTCTCTGAATTTAAGCTGGCCATTCACTAAAGTGACTATTGGTCAGATCATTTAATTATCGAATAATCGGGCCAATAATTGCTGTAGTTTATGGGCCTAATTAATTTTTCCAGTGAACAATAATCATACCAGAGTGTTTCTGGTATTATCATTTGATCTTTTGACATGCTTAAAATATTTTAAGCAGAGCCAGTTAACAGAATGGAACAAGTCTCACCCCTTTGCTGCCTGGATTATCTGTCTCAGCAGGAGAGGTATATAGTGCGATTTCGGGACCTTTCCCTGGTGGGGAATTGTCCCATTTATCAGGAAACCATCAGGCTTGGATTGGTAATCGTGCTACTCTATGGCTATCTATACACTATCCCTTCATTATACAGTAATGCTGGGTATACACTTTTCTTATTTCCTGGCTCCCAACAAAATAAATCCTATTATCAGGGAAATCGTGAAGAGTGTACACGCTACCCTTTAAATGAGCTAAGTACCTGACCACACTGTGCTATTACTAGGTTCAGCATAGTATGCTTATCAGTTGGAAGAGTTTCTGGACCAGTACATACACTACTACTGGACCAATCAGTCAATTGTCATCTAATTGTCCTGATAATTGTATAGTTATGCCAGTTTAATGGGTATATGCTTAAAACTTTTCCTATTTTCTTCCATATACTGTCCATAACTGAAGCACATCTATTTCATTGTCACTGGAACAAAAAATAAAATAAACAATCACTGTGCTTTATTTATCACTGGTATTAGTTAACAACAACCTAAATAACATTTTAACCATTTATTTAGTCAGCTGTAATTCATATTGTCATAAGTTCATTTTTGGTGGTGCTTACATAATTGCATTAGAGCATGTCTTTAACTAGTTTATAGGATATATACTGTGACAGTCCACACCTTTATAGAAAGTAGCATGCGTTGTGCTCTGACAAACCCATTCACATGGTATGGAGAAACGACTTGCATGCTATTAATTGACACAATGACAACACCACTGTTGATTATCTAGCAATTATTAGGTGGAATGCTTTGCTATTGGCACACATGCTTAGTTGCATAATGGTTGCACCCATTCTTTTTTACATACATTTGAATTGTATAGATATCATAGTTCCACAAGTTACTTTGTATTTTTCAATAACATTAATCCAACACATAATTCCCAATTTCTTAAGGATTTCTGTACCTAGTGAGACATATTTCTACACATAAATAACGAAATCAGTAAGATTGCAAACAAAGGGCAATGATAGTGGATATGAACTCAGCAGCGCCATTCTGCCAGTGAGGAGAGGTGAAGTTATTGTGCAGCAAGCATGTAGCCACCAAATGTGTCAGGACAAGCACAGTGCAGGCACATATTACTTATTCTCTCAGTAGTTATCACTGTATTATAAAGATGTTCTCTAATAATACATATAAAAAAATGTTTTCATTGTTGTCTGTGACCTGTTAAGATACTGAACAATTGCTACCTTTTTTGGTACTAGAAAGTACCAAATTAGACTGAGGTCTAAATGCCAAAGATCAGTGACGGGAAACATTTGACCCTTGGGCCTCATGTAGCCCTAGGGGGTGTCACGTGTGGCCACTATGTCCTTTCTGCAAATGTTTGTTATTGATTATAATGCTTGTGTAATATGCTTGCAGGTATGATATTACATTTAGTTATCACTTGCTTTTATAAAATGCATTGTTTTAATGCATTACCAGGTTTAATGTACTGTATGACCCTATGGGCTCTATTTACGGACACCGCATAAATCTGGGGAGTGATAGTGATCCAGGCTCGCTTATCATCGCAGCGAGCCTGGACACTTCACTCCCCAGATTTATAAACACTCACCTTCATCGTGAAGACTCACGATGTCCGGTGAGTGTTTCCACTGCATCCCCGGCGCTTCACTCGTATGTGAAGCGCCGACGATGCAGTAAAATAGCCGCGCATGCGCCGTACACGCACGGCGCATGCGCAATGGCTACCTGCCGTGCGGAGCGGTGGCATAAGGAATCAAGCTGATTCCTTAATGCCTTTTTTTTTATTCTTAGCGATCCCCCTGAACCACCAATGTTTCCCCCCTTTTTATCCACTGAAGCACCAATGACAAAAGGAGATTCAGACCTATATAAAATATTTATAAAATGATTATATATATACCGTATATATAATCCTTTTATATAGGTTCTGAATCTCCTCTTGTCATTGGTGCTTCAGTGGATAAAAGGGGGGAAACATTGATGGTTCAGGGGATCGCTAAGAATAAAAAAAAAAAAGCAGTCAGGAATCAGTTTGATTCCTGTCACTCACCCCTCTCTGGTCCAATCAGGGACAGAGGGGGGCGGGTTCAAGCTGTTCATCGCAGGGATCTCCCTGCGAACAGCTACTAACGCCAGCCTGAGCTGGCGTTAGATTTTCATGGTGAGCGGAGTTAGAAACTCCGCTTCACCACCCCTTCACCGCTGTGTAAATATGCGGTACAGGGGGAGCCCGTTCACATGAACGGGCCCGTGATGGCAGGAGAAGGAGTCCTGCATCGTCATGGAAACGATAGTTTCCACTGGCGATGCAGGGTTTTTAAATATGAGAAAGGACATTTTGAAGCGATAAGGGCAGTTTTCTATTGAAAACTGCCCCTATCACTCCAAAATTAACTCTGTAAATAGAGCCCTATATATCCCACAAGGTATATTAGCATGTGTATAACTGCCATAGGTCATTGTGTATATTAATAGACAATAATTGTTATTAAAATCCCAAAGTGTCTTTGTACTACAGCAATGGATTAAACAAAGCATCTGAGTCCCTGAAAAAGTCATCTGTAATGTTATCACAGAATACGCTGATCCAGACAGCAGTGAATGGGTTAATGTAAGGAGCTTAGGAGATAGCTCTGGTTTTACACTACACTCCTCAGCCTCCTTATCCTGGTTCCTGACTGAGCTGCAGGGAAGTCACATAATAAATTCAGTGAAGAGGGAAACTTTCAACGATTAACTTTAAAATCCATGATGGTTTGGACCAGGGGTCTCAACCCTGTCCTCAAGTACCACTAACGGTCCAAGTTTTTTAAATCTCCTTGCTGGAGGTGTGCTCATAACTGACAGTCACATTTTAAAAGCTCCACAGGTTTTGCAGGGAGACCTACAAAACATGGACCGTTAGTGGTACTTGAGGATGGGGTTGAGAACCCCTGCTTTGGACTGTTTCCTCTCAGTCTGTGCAAAAGGAGAAACGTTTAAAGAGTCAACGCCATGAAAGACTGGCTGGGGCTTTGAGTTCAGTGTGTGCTGCGTAAGGAGCGATGTGTTAACGCTGACAGAAAAGTCTTCGCGTGGAGCTCTATTTACTAAAGAAAGGTAACTTCCTTTCCAGAAAACAGTTATCTATATTTACAAATCCAGGGTCGCTGTGGCTATGGTGATCGCTGCAATATCAATAAGTTATTGCCAGACCATTCCTTTCATGTGGGCCAACATTTCAAATCCTTAACAACCTGCTGAAGTAAAGTTTGTTTGTCAGTGAAAAGAACAAAATCTAGGGGTCAGAATAACTGTATCCCCTCCCCCTGCAGCTGAGGCCCCACCCACCCCCAGTGTAAGCACCATTATAAATATAATCAAATTCTTAGAAAACTATGATGCATCCACAAGAATTTCAGCATCAAGGCTGGATTACACACACAGCTCAAATCATTGCGCTGGATCCTGATGTATGCCAAGGGGGGGGGGGGGGTTTCTGATAGCTATGATTGTAAAACACCTCCTTCAGGTACTGTGACACGTGCTTGTGCACCGCAGTGCTAAAACAGACCAGGCACCTAATGCAAAGAGCGTAAGTCTGGTGTCTGGATGCAAGTGCGCATGCGCCAGACATATGTTCTGTGACAGATCTCCAGGTGTACAGAACTAAACTACGTATGCCTAGAGATCCGTCCAACAGGGCGGTACATGCCCTCTGACCACCTAAGCTCCGTAAGGTGGGCGGGGGAGGGAGGAGCATTTATATTGTACAGTAGGGGTGGGTTTTAGTGGTTCAGTGCAGCTCAGCGGTTGTATGGACCACTGATCCACACAGGTGACTTAAGGCTATAGCAGCGTAACTTATGTACAGTCCACACAAGAGGGAAGTGACTGGGGACTTCACTCCTCTCTTCCGTGCAATTTGCCTGACCTCTATGCATGCGGTAAACACGCAGAGGTCTGGATCAGATCTCAGGACGTTTTCTGGATCCAGATCCATCAAGGCTTCTGCTCTTTGAGTGGTGGGAGGGATGTAAATCGTACAGTACAATTCACATTTCCCCACCAACCCCATTTTATGTGAGGACGGTGTGGGACTGTTAAGGTAAGTTCCTGGTAGTGCAACTATAGAATGAGTAAGGTCTTCTCGCACTTGCGGGAGTTAGGATGCAGTATCAGCAGTGGAGGTCTGTATCCACACTATTATTATTAGTAAATGAGTCCCTTTGGTAGGCGCTTTGAAATGATAGCTTCAACAAAGCAACTTTTAAAGTTTATACCTGTATGTGGTCTAAAATAATTAACACAAGATAATTACTAAAGGGGCAAAGGCAGGGATCCAGTCACAATGCTGCAAAGAGAAGGAAAGGACATATTAAGATAATCATGTAACATGCAGCTTTGCCTCTTTTGGGAAATATACAGATTTCTATAGAGGCTGTTTGGCAGGAGAAAATATAGTCTCATATAGTGCTGGACAGTGGACTACCTGCAATCATTTTCTAAATAGGCTTTTAAAGCATTATATGTCCCCCTTTAAAACAGCCCCTACTCCTCCTCCCTCTGTATGTCTGGACAGTACATTTGGCACAAGCTGCTGTAACCGCGTTACGAGTGCTTCCCATTCACAGATATGTGGTACAGCACTTGTTGCTGTCTCCCAGAGACAAAAGTGACCATTAGCAAACATTTGAGCAAAGCAGCAGCCTCCTAGCCCTTGCATTGAGTTGTGCAGTGCTAGTTAATATCCCTGCTATTAGGTATGGGAGGGGGGGTACATCCCTATCCTCCTCCCAGCAGTTCCCTCCCCTCCCTGCTCTCACGCCTTGCTCCAGGCACAGACTGATGGCAAGACCAGGACCCTACACCCTGAATTACTGCTACTGGTAATTCAGTAACCCCGGGCTCTGTACACACTCCCGGGTGTCAGTGCAGTAATCACCCCTCCTCCTCCTCTTTATGATATAGCCAACACTGGATTTTTTTGTCACTTCAGTCAAAGGACTCAGCAATACTGTGCAATAATGTGGAGACAAGACTCGTGGGCTTAGTGGCTGCATAGAATAACTTTTATCTCCTGTGGATTGATTGCAGCGCTACAATGTTTGGAGATTCGTTTTTCTGTGATAGAAGACTTTGTTATGCTGTAAGTACAAAAGATTTCTGTTTATGATCGCTCCTCACAGTGACATATGCATTACCTATTACCCATGGTTACAAGGGAGTTCTGTGGAAGTTTAGGGGGAGAGAATCTGCCATAGTGCACACGATTACATTTTATTATTTTTAAATATTTTTGTTGGTGTTTTTGCTTGTCATTGGACATAATCTGCCATTCTGTTTAGCTTGCACATTAAAATAACATATGACGTATAGGAAGCAGAAGTGAAATATCAGAGGGCTTTTTAGCTGATGGTCTTTTGTATAGCTGTATAGTATATATCCTCAGTAGGATGTATGACAACATCTGCTGTGCCTCATTCTATATAAGTTGTAGGGTGGTGGCATTGATTTATAGCGTTGTCTTTGCTGGAGAATGTGCAGAGGGGGTGAAGTTAGGCTCTTTATTATTACTTTTGGTTCCTCTGTTGCCGTGTTCAGAGAAGATGCAAAACGACTACCCATCAGCTGAGATGTAGTTTCACTTCATTTTGGGTTCTCCACTGAAAGCCAGTTGTTTGTAGAACATCTGCATTGAGTAATGCTTTAGGTAAAAGTTCAATACCTCATGACATAATCACACATCTGGATGAAGTTCATCGAAAATGTGCATATAAAAAATAGCAAATTCCAACAGTTCTTCACTTAATTGTCTTTACACATGTCGGTCCTTCACTGGGAATTTGATACTGCTATATTTGCATTTACTTTACTATACAAGATAAGAGTAGAAAAATGTATTGAACATGCATTTAATATGTAATATCTTCTAAAGTTACTGCAAAAACTAAAGTTTGTATAGAACACCTATGTCACAGGAATGGATTTGTATCTTTATTATATACTCAATATTTTTATTAGCATAAACATGCCTTCTTGTTATTTATCTATGGCTATGCTGAAATGCAGTTTTTATAATGTTGAGGGGCAACTTGCATCCCTAGGGTCTCAAGCAGTCCTATGAGCTGCCACCTGTAGCCATGTTTCCTTTCTGTGTTGATGTCAGATTTGTTTGTTAAAGCTTGTAACATTTGTTTAAAATGCCTCCAGGTATGCAATTAATATATTGATTGAATTTAATATTAGGACTAATATTAACGTGCAACCTTTTATTGGTCCATACCATCTGGCTCCTGAAAAGTTTTATTACCCACCATGTTTTAAGTTGTATACATGTATAGCAACATATTAATAGTAAGTATTTAAAATGCTTTAATTGTCTATCTGTTGTTCAGAAAACATGAAAATGTGCCTGGTTGCTATATTTTGGTACTTACATCAAGTGTGCAGGCTTAGAACTAACCACTTCCTCTTTTTACAATGCTGAAGTTAATTCATTTCCTTTCATACTGGTGATAGTGAAGTAAGTTACAATTTACTGCCCAAAAAAGTGTTTATTGTTGATGTAAATTAAATACTTATTATTCTTTATTTCCTTTTCATATTGCAAATTGAATTAGTATATATTTATATTTTGGGGTAAAGTTTTCCTCTTTATTTCAGATTGTTCTGTGGTTTTGTTTAGAATGCAGTATACTCATTTTATATCAGTTAGTTAATCATCTGCTCCAAGGACGCATTTAGGTTATCTTCTGCTACTGCATTTGACTACTAGAGAATTACAAGGTAGTAACTGGTGCATGCACTTCCACATACCTAGAAAGGAAATTCTTTCTACCCCAAGAATTTCTCTACAACAGGATTTAAACATGTCCTCCAGGCGTGTAATCTCTGTTGCTTATATAGCTGAACTGGCTTCCAGGTATTGGTATTCTCTGTAAATATATTCTTTTTTTTTTTTTTTTTTTTTTAAATAACTTCCATAGCAAATACATGAGTATACTTGGGGATTAGACATAACAACATGGTGTCTCCACAAATAATATGCCAAGAAGTAACATTTTTTGGAAGAAAGACTGCAGTAGTACAACAGGCATAAACTACATTGAATTGGACCGTATTGAAATGACTTATTTATGCACAGGGGAATATAAACAGCTGGAAGTTAAAGTTATCTCAGGATTTTAGATTGTGATAATGAAACAATGACTTTGTCTGCTTCAGAGTTTTGTACATTTTTTTATTTTTTTTACCGCACTTGTGATAATTCTGCGTATTTGTCATGCCATCTCAAGGATTAAAGACAGAGATGGGCATACTTGTGTGAAAGTATTGGTTATTGCACAGAACCAGTTGGTCACTGATCAGTGGGCATTGCACAAATGCCATTGCTTTATGCAAAGTTCAAACTTGTGTTATAGTTCCTCTCTGTTTTGAAAATCAGTAATGTGCCTGGAGCCTAGATCAACAAAATGAAGGGGATATAAAAAAAACTCTCAAGTCCATATTTATAAGCATTTATTATTTAAAGTGGGTAAATGCAGCATGCTTACTATACAAAATGTGCTCTGTTTCCTGGCAGTTTATGGCCTTTGGGGCAATACTTTAGACACCATAGACGGCACAATAGAAGAGCACCTATTTGTTTGGATGATCCTCACCATCATTGTGCAGAATATGGTTTAAGTGGGTCCAGCTCACAAGCTTAAATAAACACATATACAAAACAGCACATTCATGGTTCATAAAAGAAGTAAATAGTTGGAATTTCCATGTTGTGAATATTCTGTCATTGCATACATGATGGAAATAACTAATATCACCACATCCAGGGTTCAAATACTATCCACAATGATAAGCCATGCTGATGTTATATTATATGTAACACTTTTAGGGTCAGATTTACTAAGCTGCGAGTTTGGAAACTGGAAGTGTTGCCCATAGCAACCAATCAGATTCTAGCTCTCACTTTCCTATTACATGATAGAGAATGTCAGCTAGAATCTGATTGGTTGCTATGGGCAACATCTCCACTTTTCCAAACCCACGCCTTAGTCAGGGGGGCAGAGGGGGCATCTGCCCCCCCATGATTTTTGTTGAGGGGGCAAAGACTGTGTTTTGCCCCCATGAACTTCTCCACAAAGGTGTATGAATGAATGAGAATGAATGAAGTGAAAATGGGGATGAAGCAATAATAGCTTTATTTGAACTCGTCAACTGTTTGTTTGCCAAAAATAAAGTTGTCTTCATGTTTGTTCTGCTTGCAAACGCTTTTTTCTTTCTTTCTTAGAATCTCCACTCATTTTGCTATCACAATTTGCAGTAAGAATAAGCAGACACAGGAGACAAGCGCAACTTCCCACTGACTGTTCTTATAAATTGAACGATAATGCAACAGAGAGAGCGAATAATTGTGGCCTGTGGATGGTTTAAAATATTAGCAGCAGTCTCATTGTTGCCATAGGGTAGACAATGATTGTCGTAGAGAGTCATGGCTTCCAGGGCAGGTTCATGTAACGCCAACCCCTTCCCCCAGTGTAGCAGTAGATTCTTCATGCTACTTTCTGAACTTTTTTAAAATATAGATTGTTATAACTACCAAATATTTTTTAATATAGCCTTAGTATACAGATTGATTGATTGATTGATTGATTGATTAATTGGTTTATTAAACAAATGCTAAGTGTTCTGTTCAGAAACATTTTTAAACATTTTCTATTGATGAAAAACTATTCACTTTACTTTTACCCTGAATTTCATGTGGTGCGTCCAGTAACAAACATGATATATAGCAGTTTAAATTTATAGCACATACCATAATGTATAAATACATTTTTATAGTAAAATAAACAATTAAGCTGGGGTTGGTGAACCCCAGAAACACTGAGTAAAATTAACATGGAGTCTTTGCATGCCTACAGTCACTGTCACAACTGTCAAAAATGACATACAAAACACGAGAAAAGGGGGCTCCAGGCCCTATAGTAGTCCTTGGCCTTTTGCCCCCTAATTTTCATTCCTACGCCACTGGCCTTAGTAAATCTGGCCCTTAGACTCTTGTAGGCATGGTTTACAGTTGAGCTGTAAATCTGGTGTGAAATGTGCATTTTATTTTTATCTTTTAAAGCTACTGTATATATTTTGATGCTTTCATGTGTAATGTTTGAGCTATTTGAGCTTGCTCCTCTACCACACCAAAGTTAACACTCCTTATGTAGATTTTTTCTCTGTGGAAAGAGTTATGTTTTCCTATCTTTATAACTTGATAAGAAAAAAATGTTGCACAATGTACATATTTATGCATGGTGTAGGCTTCGAGAAATTCTAAACAACTTGCATTTATTTTCTACTAGAAAGCAATTAAAAGTCTTCAACATTTTTTGGTCTGTAAGCCAAAAAATGATGAGGCCTCTTAAATAAATTGGCATCACTTTAATTACCTCATATTAATTTCTTACAAAATTCACACTATTTCCCAACAATGCCCTATGCTGTGAGTTCAAACTCAGAACTGGTTGAGTCAGAATTCATCTGTCAAGGATGTAAAATAGGTAGACCAATGAACTTTAATTGTTCATGTGTAAGATTATCACTTGACCTGGAATGCATGGTGAGCACTGAACATGAACAGGATCTATTTAGATTGGTGTGTGACCAGATTGATTATGGATGTTGCTACTTTACAGTCAGATCACTAAATAAATGTTTGGTTTAAATAAACATTTTTCCCCCTGTTTTTCTCAGTGAATTGTTATTTTGTGTATTTAATATTTCATTTTGTTGTTCTATTTTTTTTTTGTGTATGTCATATTGTTTGCATGGAAAAACTGGTAAAAAAAATATACATAATACCTGGTTTAAATAATTATACGGTGTCAATGGTGATAGTAGATTGAACTGTAGATAAGAACTTAAAATACCTCTTGACTTGTTGCACTACTTTTCTAACAAATGCATGTACTTGTTCATACGACAACAGACTTGTCCCCTTTATTCACATGCCAGAGTCAAGCTTTCAGTGTACAGGGGGGATGATTTATTGAATCAGAAATGCAATCCTATAATACTTATTCTTTTGTATTATTTTACACATACCGGTAATCTGCTTTGCTGCACACAATCAGGAGTGGAGATATACCTGTTAGGTACGAGTTCATTATCTCTTCCAGTAGAAATATTATTTGAACAAACATTGAGTTTTCCTCATCCAGCTAACAGACACCAGCTTTTTCTCTGTTTATATTAGTTGTGAGCATACATTCAAGTAATGGTCTCTGTTATTTGGGATACATGACTTCACATAAATTAAAGATGACACACTTGCAAACTTATTATTTGCATTTACTTAAAGTGACTTTATTATTGAAAATGTAATCCTACTAATTGCCTGGAAGTCACTTCTTGTGTAATATATGTACATATTAATATTCAGATATTCAAAGCATTTCTTATTTTTGCAAAGTTCAAGTGATACAAACCTTTGCTTTGTAAATTGTGTAAAAGGTTAGTCAATACTTTGTAAATTTATATTACACTTTATACTCTTTCAAATGTTTTATGTATGTAGGATTTAATACTTTTGTTGACATTGCCATATCATTTTATACCAAATCCTATCAACACATGGTCACATATATCTAATGACTATCAACTTGACTTATACCGTCAAATGCATTTTACTATTAAAAAGATTATCATCTGAAGATGTCATCCTTTATTAAAGTAATAGGACTTACCTGCCTCTGGTAGTCTTCAGCTGGCATATTCTCCCATGATGGCCCTATTTTCAGTCTTTCCCTCTTTTATGCATTCATGGACATGCAATCTGGACAAGAAGATGACTGAAGATGGTGCCATTGCTGGAGAATAAGCCACAGTGAAAACACTGGCTGCGCTTCTAATTCAAAATATGAAATGTGTGCAGGTGTATATATAAATGGAGAGGTGCAAGGAACAAAATGACCACTATGTAACTACAAGGAACAAAAGAGAGGTCCGGTGCTTCAAACAAACATATAACACTATTTGTCAGTACATACATAAAAAGGAGGTTTAGTTCACAATATAGCTATATTGGGTTAAGCTCACCTGCCCAGCGTCAAGGCACCTCCTGTAGGTGAGCCCCTATCCATTTGCTATATGTGTACTCAGGAGGTCTTTATTAAGACACTCCTGCAATTGAACTGTGTGCAGCGGCCATATTGTGAGGGGTCAGGGTCCCAAGCAAAATTAGTAACAGTAACAAGAAAACACAGGCTGCGCTTCAATTCAAATATATGAAATGTGTGCAAGTGTATATATAAATGAAGAGGTGCAGCCAAGGACCAAAGTGACCACTGTGTAACTACAAGGAACAAAAGAGAGGTCCGGCGCTCCAAACAAACATTATATAACACTATGTGTCAGCACATACATAAAAAAGAGGTTTAGTTCACAATATAGCTGTATTGGGTTAAGCTCACCTGCCCAGCGTCAATATATATTTATATATATATTTCATGGATATACTATGGATTGTTTAGGTTTTATGATTTAGAATAATTCCTTGAGATTCTGTAATGTAGTTTGGGGATAAAACATTTTATATTACCTTTAAGAACTTTGAACATTGAGTATAATGGTCAAATAATTAAATATAACAGTATTTGTTTCCAGAATGATATACTAGTCACCTTTAGAAAGCTCTAATTATACTCTTCAGTAAAAGTGAACTGAAGTTGCTTGTGTTATAAATTGAAATGTGTCACATTGTTATACTGTATGAGGCTTCAAAACTCCTACAGTAAATATTAAAAGTACAAAAATAAATTCTGTCAGGCATATCCTTATGTTTTTTTCACCGCCTCTGAGTTTTTCTTTACATGCCTACCAGAAAAGATAACATATTTGATAAGGAAAAGCTTTTTAACATCTACATATCAGTGATAACAGAATGAGGAAGTGATGGATTGTTCACATACCAAGACGTTAGATTGCTTATGTGAAATGTATTTCTCATTTAAAAACAAAACCTTCTAAATGTTTAACTTTTCTGCCAGATGTGTTGGTAATGGTTTTACAGTTGTATCGAGGATGTCAGTCAGCTAATGTACAGCAAGTCAAGGATGTCTGTATTGAAATATTAGAGCAGGTAGAAGTCAATAACAAAACACGAGCTGGGAAAATAAAAGTGAGCGAGAGGCAAGGTCACAGGAAATGCATGGCTTCTGTTCTAGTTCATGGGAATGAAGTGATGAAAAATACAGTGAGTGGGATATGAGTACATGAAACAAAAGACAAGATATAGAAAACACATAAAGGAAAATATAACTATAAAAATAAGCACTGCATCAGAGGTAGCTATACACGTCAGAATAGTTTTTTTTATTTTTTTTATTTTATTTTTCTAATCAATTTAAATGTTTCATCTATTTTTCTGTATGTTGCTATCATATAAGTCTGTTTTAATATCCAGTATATTTGTAATATGCATAAACTTAACGTAATTGGTGTGGTTTATCTTAATAGTAATAAAAAGTGGACTAAAGACATGAGAATTATTTTATTCACTTTACTTCTGTTAAGCACATAATTAAAATGATGCAGAATCGAGGCAGGCTGGGATGGAGGGCATATTGCGATCTTGATTTGGGGAGGGGTAGTTGACTACTGGGTAAGTCTCTAAAGGTTTACAGTGAAATAATTCTTACATTGCAAATTTTTTACAGTTTTTTTCATGTTGTATACATGTTTTATAATTGAAATAGAATTTTAATTGTGAACGATAGACCTCATACCGCACAATAAATAATTAAATGCAGAAATATGCAGAAAATGCTGCAAAACCCCCCAAAAATGTCTTTAAAAAAGCTTAGTATCAGAGGATATAGTGTTATTATTCATCAATGAAATATCAATATACAAGGATCTGATACATGATAAGTGAGTACCATGTAGCAGTGCTGTAGTGTTCTCAATTGGTAAGAGAGAGATTACTCTCTTTCTCATGTTGTGAACATATGCCATCTGGGATATGCCAGTATTGTAGCTACAACAGACCATGGATTTTTGGCTGATCCTTTTACCAGACTACTTATAATATCATGTGTGCCCCCTTCCTCCCCCTTGCCAAAATATCTCCTCCACTGTCCATCTTAATGCCTTTTATTAATTTCATTCCTTCTAATTAGTCACTATTTTCTTTTGTTATTTGTTAATTGCACTGCTAGTGTGTGCTTGGGACTGCGATTTCTTGCATATAGCCATACGGCACACTGCAACACATTAAGTCTGAAAATACAAGAGGGCAATAATAAAATGGAATATAAACAAATCATGCCTGGTTTATTTATATATATATATGTAATAACAACTCTTAGTTCTTTATTAGCGTTGACACATGCCATAATACTGTCTCCTATTTTAGATGATAATTAATGCAATGAAGTTATATTATGCTTATGTCAGTAACAATTTAAAAATGGAATAGTGCAATAATTAACTTATTAGTAGTAATTATATGGTAATTTAAGCCTTGTAATCTCCATATTTAACAGCTGATAGAGATCAATAATCAGAGGATAAATGGGACGAGTTAGATACCTTGAATATCAAGAACCTATTTTGCATTAACAAATTTATAATAAGCAGCATTATGTCTAGCTGTTTTGGTGCCCTGGGCCAGAGAGAAAACTGGTGCCCCTAATATTTTATGGTGTGACTTGGAAGTGCCTATCCATTTAAAAGAGCTGTTCTCTCCTACTTAAAAGTTAAATATGCCTACACTGCACTCTCCCCACATTACACATTATGGTCCTGATCCAGACCTACGCCCGTTGTCCTAGCGAAAAGCCGATCTGCGCATGAGCCGGGCAGATGTTGCCCGGCGTAGCTATGACAATGCCCGATCAACGATCGGGCGTCCGTAGGAACAACGTGGGGATGCTGGAGGGGGCGTCCCCCTAGCGTCCCTACATTAAGGTTAGTGAAGGTGGGCGGTGGTAGGTTTTATAATGAGGGAGGGAGGGCTTAGCAGTAATACACTCGTGGGGTAGCCTTCAGCCGGCGTAAGCAATGCGAAATACGCCCGCACAGGGGGAGTGTAGGGGAGAGTGCACGCCGATACGCTGTGCTTTAGTAAGCACAGCGCATCGGCGTAGGTCTGGATCAGGCCCTATACCCCTATGTCACATTACTGTGCCCATATTACATAATATACACTCACAGTCACATCACTCTCTTCACATTACATATTATACCCCTGCAGCCACATCACTGTCTTCACATTACATATTATACCCCTGCAATCACACCACTCTCTTCACATTACGTAGTTTACCCAGTGGCACACCCATCGAACACCCATTTACATTGAAACTGTAAAAAAAATAGAAAAAATGGCCTGAAAAAGCGAAAATTTGAAAAAGAGGTGTGGCTTTGTGGGTGCTTTGAAAGAGTCATGGCTTTAAAGCCATGTAGAGCAGACTGACCTAGGGGAACATGGAAATGCCCTGTGCTGCAATAAGGAAGCAGGTAGGGGATGATGAATGGGTCACAACAAAATTCCACAGTGCTTATTCACTGACACAAGCTCTAGTCCATTGTGTACTGTGCTCTACTAATGCATTGTATACTGCTATTGCTATTAGATGTGTACCTTTAAAATAAAACAATTTTTTTGATTGTGTGAAAGAAGTAACTTATAAATTATTAAAAATATCAGAAATAGTACTTGTTACAGACAATAACCATTGCAATACCTTAAGGTAGAATTTTTAGTATTTTCAGATCTACATGATAAACTTCCTGCTTTCAGAGAGAGCGTTAATGTCTTAGATGTCTTGGCAGTCAGATAGTACGACCATGTTATCAGTATTGTCATTTGACATTTTTTTTTTTTTTTTAACAGTGTATCATATTAAGTAGCTCTTTACAATTTTAAACAGTCCTTCACATCAACCTCTGCCGACTTTACAGTCTAATTCCCTAACACACACACCCACACTCACTGGCTAGGGGTAATTTTTGCCCTGTGTGGCATGACAGTGGGGGCAGGGCAGGAGCATTTGGGCTACAAAATGTTGGGAGGTGTGATAATGTACCCCACATATATTTCACACATTGGAAACCCCCCTTTCAAAATCCTGTGTTTGCCACTGTTACCCCCACAGTAACACCACTCTCTTCATATAACATATTATACCCCTTAGTCACAACATTCTTCCCAAATTTCATTAATCCCTCCATCACATTCACTCAGTGAAAAAAGGAGGTTGAAATACAAAGATAAGTGATTAAGAATAATTATTACTACTCTTTCATGGCCTCCTGTTTCTCTTTGACCCCCATACTTTACCCCCCTCCCCCCATGTCTTCCAACTCTTTCATGAACTCTCTGTGTCTTGTCAAC
>WWET01000268.1:706123-721921 GCA_011038615.1 Limnodynastes dumerilii | reverse complement strand
CCCTGTGACTTTCTAACCATGACTATTTTTCTCCAAACACTATTCCCCCATTTTTCTTTCTTTTTTAGTCTTCCTCTTCATGTGTCTCTGCAGTGCCGACTTTGCAGAGTCGTCAGAAGCTCTGTGAATACTTGTAAAGCTTAGCCAATCAGCTGTCAGGAATATAACAGCTGATGTGTTGAGTAGTAGCTAAGCGCCACAGCTGCAGGGAATCTGCTGAGCAGTGTCTTGTATATTAAGGAGGTATAGTAAACATGCCGCTGCACATTAACTCCCCTGCGACACTTGTACGGCTGTCATTGCATCGGCTGGGTGCTCCCCTTTAAGGCAGTTTGGGGACCATTCCATGTGGTTGCATGGCTTTCCCACCCCTAAAGACGGACAATAAATATCTCAGGTGTCTTGGAAAATGTGCTGCTTTTTTCTGTACTTTTCTCTAACATGTTTATTTTATTTCATCTGGTGTAATTGAATGACATTACAGATCAGGATAAATATGTTGAGGGATTTCAGGTGCATACATTTTGGATTGTTTTCCAACCTTTTTGATGAATGTTTGAAATGCTGCCATATCACATTATTATGAATTTATTACAGTGAATGAACTTAACTTAGACATTTTCACCTATAATGCTGTAATTTATGCATTTTATTGTTAAAATGTCATGGGCCATAGATGAGGTGGTCATCACACATATTATTGCTAAAATCAGCTTTAGTTGCTATATGGAGGCCCATGGTGTCTCCTTCACATATTTTGCTTTATTATTGTAATGGCTCCCTGGTCAAAGTTTAATTCTGTTGAAGCAAGATGAATGACTTCAAATGATTCCACAAACCTGATATCTCTCCATGTACTGTGAAAAAATGACAAATGCACTAACTGTTCATTTCATTGACCCGACCCTGGCAAATTGACTATAATGTAATTGTAATGATGTATTGTAAAGGTTTACAAGGGCCCCACATATCTCTCTATTCATTGACTGTGGTGTGTTGTGTAGTCGTCGTCGTCCCCCCCCACACACATTTTCTGTTCTATTTCCTTAAAGTCTGTTTGAATTAACAGTAAAAAAAACTTTATTAGGAAAGCAAATCCAGCAAAAACATTTAGTGGTATTTTTTGGTAGTATAGAATGGTGACAAGGTTTTTTGGTACACTACCGCAATCTAGATGCCATTATTGCTACTTGTACAATCTTTCTTAAATAAACATAAGGTTGTGAGTTTCCTGTTTTATTGTCATTGTTAGCTTATCCTGTATGTAACTCTATTTTACCTGAAATTGTTTATAGTAGTGAACTTCACTTACACATCCTCTGAGATCCTTGGTGGTCTATCTTAAACCGTTCCAATCTGCCTGTGGTTTTTACAACCTAAAAGCTGAACCTTCCCATCCAACATATTAACTCAGTCCTTGTTTAAAAGGAAGCAAAACAGACACANTCCCTTGACTTTAACCAGTGTCAAGTCATGCAGAGAAGTATGTTTCAGTATTCTTAGGATTAAGACTACTGAGGTATGGAAAAAATCTTTTACATGGAATTAGCATATTCCTAGCAATTATGGAAAACAGAGATGTTATTTTCTTTCTTTGTATCTGAAAGTAACAGACTGTGTTTTCAAAGAATATAATTGTTACAGTTTTGTCATGTTTGTCATGCTATTTTATATTATGTCTACATTTTACCAGATCCTCACATCAGATGCTGTAGTTTACTTAATGTCTTTTTATAGACATCAGGTTTTTCTAAATTTTTTGCAATATCTGACAAATATTGCTGCCCATCTTTAAAAACAAATAACAACATTTCCCAGATAAATATACATCTGTGTATACGTAAACAATTCAACACCTTTAGCATTCCATTCTAACAAAACAAGTGTGTGTTTAGGAGGCAGATGATACAGGAAAGGTTTATTAAACAATCTATGGTTCAGTAACAGTTTTGAGAAAGGTCAACCACCTTGTCCAAAACGTTGGCTGTAAAATAAACACTATTCTGCATCATTACGCAAACTGTGTATGTGCGGCTCACTCATGGCATATATTTCAACATACATTCTATAGAACAATACAACTATTTCTTCAAGAATGTTCATGTGTTCAAATAATATTTTACATACTAAATTATATTTATTCACTAAAAGACTCACTTTAGAAATGTAATATTAACCTGTTATATTTTTAATGGTTTGCTGAATTTTGATTTAAACTGCTTCTATTTGTTCATATTTATATGGTAACTCAAATAGTATGAATATGCAAGAATTGCTAAGGATTATGGGCTGGGTCCAGATTTAAGAAGGAGCTTGAAATTAAGGACCTGATTCACACTTAAGAATCTTCTTAAAATAAGAACTTAAAATCACTCCTGGGCTAAACCATGTTGATTGCAGGGGAGTCATATTTCATCTGTTGCAAACAGTACTAGTGTTGAGAGGTGATATTTCCCAGCCCAAGTCTACATAACAGTGTAATAGTAAAGCTGGTCTGTATCTGTATGAAGTAAGCAATTCAAAGATATATCCCTGCATGCAAAGAATACAATTAATTCCCCCTGTAATCAACATGGTTTTGCCCAGGAGTGAGTTTAAGTTCTTATTTTAAGAAGATTCTTAAGTGTGAATCAGGTCCTAAGAGAGGGAAGTTACTCTTGGGCAAAACCATGTTGATTTCAGGGGGAGTCGAGTTATTTGTATTCTTTGCATGCAGAGATATATCTTTGAATTGATTACAGCACACAGATACTGACTAGCTTTACTATTACACCGTTATATAGACTTGGGATAGGAAACATCACCTCTCAACTCTAATACTGTTTGAAACAGATGAAATATGACTCCCCTGAAATCAGCAAAGCCCAGGAGTAACTTTCCTTTCTTAGGGCCTGATTCAGACTTAAGAAGGAGCTTGAAAATAAGAGAGGGAAGTTACTCCTGGGCTACACCATGTTAATTTCAGGGGGAGTCAAGTTAATTGTATTCTTTGAATGCAGAGATATATCTTTGAATTACTTTCTGCACACAGATAGTGACCAGCTTTACTTTTACACTGTTGTTTAGACTTGGGCTGGGAAACATCCCTTCTCAACTATAATACTGTTTGCAACAGATAAAATCCCCTGAAAACAAACATAGTTTTGCCCAGGAGTAACTTTACTCTCTTAGGACCTGATTCACACTTAAGAATCTTCTTAAAATAAGAGCTTAAAGTTACTCCTGGACAAAACCATGTTGTTTTCGGGGGGAGTCAAGTTAATTGTATTCTTTGCATGCAGGGATATATCTTTGAATTGCTTACTGCACACAGATACTGGCCAGCTTTACTATCACACTGTTATTTAGACTTGGGCTGGGAAATATCACCTCTCAACACTAGTACTGTTGCAACAGATGAAATATGACTCCCCCTGTAATCAACATGGTTTAGCCCAGAAGTGACTTTAAGTTCTTATTTTAAGAAGATTCTTAAGTGTGAATCAGGTCCTTATTTTCAAGCTCCTTCTTAAGTCTGGATCCAGCCTTATGTCCTTAAGATGTCTTTAGACAAAAACATTTGCAGAAATAACTCACTATTTTTCATGTTCCCTTTATTTAGCATAAAGATATGTGGTTCTCTACATTTCAATATGCGGTGGCCTTACTGTTGCATTACATTTATAGTGCAGTATAGGTAGTTTATAGGACTTTGTTCATCTCAAAATAGACTTTAGTACTTTTACTTTTTTTTATTGATTGATTTTCAGTCTAGGTCGGATATTAAGATTTAAAAATAATAAGTCTGATTCTTGAGGATCCAGATATGTACTGAACTGAAGTTTGGATTCAGCCCTAAATAACTGGCAGAACACTTGTATATATTGATGTATAGACCATTCATAAACTATTGTAGTGTTTCCTGCTAAATGTAGAATGTCTGTTAAACAAGCATGAATCCATATGTTCTACAGAAAATAAGGGACTTCTTTCATTACCATGATTACCTTTTCTAGCATTTTACTATTTGTTTTAGCTGTATGTGAGTATGCATTTGCATAATTTCAGAACACTGTTTTTTGGTTTTTTTTTAAATAAATTTATTTCAGTTATATTTTGTTCTTGGCAACCATTTATGCTAAATAATTCAGATTATTATTTAGAGTAGGTTTCTTTAGCAATGATCTATAATATAATGATACTTATTCATTATTGGAGATTCACTATTAATATGTGCTTTCTTATTAGTAATGTATTAATATGTGAACATTACCTACTATTTTTCTCCATTCTTTAAATTGTTGCAATAAAAACAAGTCTAGGGAGATACTGATGAATTGTTGTGTCTCTATCAATAAAAGAAATTCCAAAAAAGCATGATGGCACAAGTGACCATCTACTATCCAATAAAAAAAAGCCTGATTAAAGTTTAAAAATAAAGCTTAAAACTTCAAAAACACAGTCTGGCTACATAGATTGCTTCATTATGCATTTGTTCTGGATTTTGGAAGCCCACAATTGCCATCAGTGTTTGGATTACTTTTACATTTGAGTGATCAATGCTGTGGATCGCATCAAGATTGCTGAGTATCAGTACTGATGTAACTTCTCTTGTCTGTGTGTATATAGAAAATACACAATTAAGTTCAATACCATTTAGTGTCGTATAGGATTTCTTAATCCTTTGCAGGAAAAGACTGCTCAAACACACCTATAGAGGTTATCTGAGGTCATTTACAAATATGCACAGAAATGTAATTTTCCAAAGGAACTTTGAAACTTTTAGTATGTTTCTATGAATAAACTTGAATTTCATGATAGGTTTTGTCAGCACCACTATTATCTTACCAACTCCCAGGCCTGTATTAACACCTAAGAACCCTCTGCTTCTTAGGTGCGGAGTTTCCCGAAATGACCTACTACGCATGCGTGGTAGGTCATTTACGCAATCTACGTACCAGTGGCGGGGGTGGGGGAGGGGACCGGAGAAGTAGGTGTGGATACATGTGTATCTGGGGATCCGCACAGGGGGTGTGGCACTTGTCCAGGTCCGTAACTAGGGGTGTGTGATGGGGCAGACGCCCAGGGCACCAAGGTTAAGGGGGCCCCAATAAGTTAATATTTAATATTAAATTGGTTAGGAATTCAGGGTTGGGGCACCATTTTTCCTTTTTGCCCCTGGCGCTAAGATTTCTTGTAATTTCTTGTAATCTGGAGTAAATTTCTTTATCTTAGTCTGTGAATCTGGTCCTGTCCAGATTGCAATGATTGATTGTTGTACTGCTTCTGATTTCCCCAGTTATGCTTTGCATACTGTCACACATCTCAAGTTACTGCATTAACACCTATACAGTATCTCACTAGGGAGCACGAAAGGGGGAGGTGGCAGGAGGCTAGGAGAAACCAAATGTGTTTCTATTATTTGTCTTATGAAGTTCCTGTTTTTTAATGACTTTCTGGTCCAAAAATATATATTATGGCACATTATTAACTTTGGTTCTATAGAAAAGGAACTAAATTTATATAAAAGAAATAACATTGCCAATATTGCATCACATCTATATTGGACTAACCTCTTGAAAGCCGTATGGCAATGTAAAAAAAAAGAGTTTTACAGCAAAGGAACATTACAACTAAAAGCAGGACATGTTGGTATAAAGTGCTATAGTTCTTAATCTGTATTTTGACCCAATGGGAAGTACATTGTAGATAGTAGGAAAACTGAAGGCTATCTTTGACTGAATGGTGTTAAACCCCTGGAGCCAGATTTACTAAGCTGTGGGTTTGGAAAAGTGGAGATGTTGCCCATAGCAACCAATCAGATTCTAGCTCTCAATTTCCTATTACATAATAGAGAATGAAAATCTTATTGGTTGCTATGGGCAACATCTCCACTTTTCCACTTTTCCAAACTTGCAGTTTAGTAAATCTAAACCCTGCAAAATTATGGTGGATGTCAAGGAGAAGAGGGTGTTAGGGGGCAGGGGCAGTTTTGGTGGACTGGAAGTTTTAGGAGGGAAGGGGAGTTATGAATTTCCAACCCTTTATGATTGTTGATGGTTTGTATTGGTGGTGTTTTACAGATAAGCAGACGCAGGCAAATTCATGTGAATGGGGAATGGAGTTTTGTTTGGGGACAATTGTCTTCTGCTGAAATTCTGGGAATGATAATGAGGGACTGGTTTACAAGAAGGCTACTTTCTTCCCTAATGAACAGACCATGAGTGTGCCAGTCACGAGAGGATTTAGGAATTAGCAGTCAGGCTTATGGACTTGCCTGAATGGTACTGTGCTTCATTCTTTGATGGAGGAGATTAAAGGTCAATGAAAAGTTTTTTGGGTTTTTACATGAATATTGGTGTGGCGGGAAATCAGTCTCAAGGAAGTACATGTGAATAGGGAATCGAGCATTATTTGGAGGAAGGTGTTCCTGGCTGAAATTTTTGGAATTATAACGAGGGACTGGTTTTAACTAAGGTCCACGGTTTGACCTGAGTGGGTGGTACTATAGGCCAGTAATTGATGGGGGAGGTTATTGGTCAAAAGTTGTTGTACTTGTTGGTGCTTGCTTCTGATTTCTTTGCCACCAATCTTATGCTGCATTTATCTATTTAATGGTTATTGTAAATCAGGGTTCCACAGATACCAGTCGCAATGGCTACTAGAAAGGGGACCTGGCTACCGAATTCAGAGTGTAACTGCTGATATCCATTGGTCAGGTCACCCTGTAGCTGCTTTCTAACTTGCTCACCCACAAAAACGACTAGGACATTAGCAGGATGCTGTAGTTTCAGTGGGCAATATATATTAATTAATAAATAAACACATAAATAATTGAAGAATTCAATAAGAAAATTACTATTATTTGACAAATACAAATGGTTGTCCTAGTGAATATTTGACAGTAGCATGGAATTTGAGAGCATCAGCCGCTGGAGGGTTTATAACCTAGGGAATGCTTAACATCAGTGTGCTAAATCTGCACAATCACTTTGTTACGTACTTGGATCTGTGAATCTCCTATTGACCATCCTGTAATGGAAAGAAAAATTTTATAATGTTAAATCACCTCAAAGTTTCCAGTTCAAACTTATGTTGTCATCACGCTAGAGGCTTCTTGCCAGTACAGCTTTACAAAGAAACAGCATAGATAAACACATTTATCATTCCAATCCTGTGTTGGGATAGGGCTGTGATTATTAAACTAAACTGTGTAAGCGCTAAATTGAGCAGTGGGGCACAGTGGCCTGATTCACCACTAAGTAAGAACAGGATTTAAGTGCGTATATTTAAAAACGGTTAAACTGAGCATGCCCAGAACTCAAAACTACGCACTGAAACCATGTAAGAATGATTCACAGATAAGAATGGCTACTTAGGAATGAATCATGCTTGGGAATGTAATAAAATCTGCATGTGTGGCTAGAGGGGCAAGACTGTTAATGTAAATGAGCAGCATTCGGGCCACTAATGTACAGTATGGGCGTTCCTGGAGACTTAGTAATGAGTCACAGTTAGGAAGGCCTTGCAGAAACTAACATACGCACAAACAAAGATAAGAATGCCCCCTGCCATTCTTAAGTTGACATCCACATAGTTAACAGAGAGCCAAAGTTTCATGCTTTTCTGTTTGTTCAGCACACAGCTGCTGTGTGATTATAATGAATGCATGTGTTCACTGAAACAATTAAAGGATTATCTTTTTAAAACTACTGTTATGTTACCATTTTGTGTTTGACTTTAAATTTGAAAGGTTCTCATTATTTACATTAATTTTGCAGTTTGTGCATGATTTCATTGTTTGTTATAAACATTTTTTAAACATAAGTTTTTTTTTATTTAACTTGTAGCATGTTTGCATTGTTTGTGTGACCTTGAGATACAAATTTTGTTTAGGTCTAATTTATGTAGATATTTATTATTTTGATATTTATATTATATGAGCTTTGAATGCTGAATGGTTCTTTCTTAATCCTTCAATAAGTATTTATGATTTTAATAATGTCTACATTTTTGCATATTAAAATTTTTAACATATTTTTTGGTTACTTTTGTTAATTATAAAAGCCTTTCTTAAATATACACTTATGGAGAGAAGAACGTTCTTATCTCCTTTAGGATCTGTGAATCGTTTTTACTGATCTGCTCTATGCTTATATTTAGGAACGTTCTTAAATTCTTTCTTAAGTGTGGATCAGGTCCATTGTGACTAAGAATTTGAACCCAAGTAACATAAGCACTTACAGAGTTTATATATAATAGAACTTAGATTTTCAATAAAGGCTCATGAAACTTAATATGTGCATAATGTAATAAAAAACCCCCCACAAATTCACTGATAATCAAGAGAATACGATGCTGCTCGCTTGTTTTTTTTCCTAAGTAGACACTATCTACTGTAAGTACACTATCAGATCTACTGTGCAACCCAACAGATACTATCATTTGTATAGTGTGTGCCCAGTTTTAGTATCCAGTGTCAGAGACTTAATCGGTTTACTCAACCCTGCTTGAGAGACACTATACTAAGTTATCATATTGTATTATATGATCCTGAAAAGACCTCTGATCTTTTTTCTTATAATATAGTATACATTGTCCATATCTCAACACACAGGCTGATTTAAGTTAAGATTAAATTAATTAGTGACTTTGGGTCATTTATAGGTTTATTTACTCACTAGTTAAAGTTAATAGGCCTCTATCAATGTTATGATATCTTCACATCACAATTATATATATATATTTTTTTTTAATCTCATTTTGTTTTAAACTGTGTATCACTGGTTTCTGTCCAACTAATGTTAGACACTTATTTTCCCTAGGACACTTTCTTGTTTCATTTAAAAGCTGTGGCTCTAAATTGCTCACTTTTTCATGTGCCAAATTCAACAAAAACAAATAAAGATGAAAGGCTTGGTGAACCAAATTGACTTGCTAAAGATAAATGAAACATTGTTCACTGTTTTGATTTAATCATTTATCTAAAACCTTCAGCTTGCCGTCTGTGAGAAGGGCAATGGAGAGTTCCATGACTTCCTTTAAACTGCCAGAATATGTCACGTCTGGACCATGTGTTTTCAGTTTGTTGTGTCTTTAGACTTTAGAGTTGCAGGGGAGTCTGTAGCAGTGGGGGCGACACAGTGATAAGCACTTCCATTTCTGTGACTTTATACTGTATAAGGAAGCACTTTCCATGTGTGCTATTATTTTGTTGATAACATTGTGATAATGTAACTGACATAACTCATGTTAGCCTAAAGTTGCTCTGTTAGCTATATATTTATTTTATATGTATGTGTGTGTATGATAATATTTATAACATTTATTTATAAGCTGTCACATGGTATCCGAAGCGTTATACAAAGATATCAATAAATGTTACATATAAATGTTATACACACACACACACAAACACACACATAGGGCCTCACTAAAGTCGATTTTGCTAAAATCTACCAAAGTCCCGGGACTTTGCCTGCAATTCTGCCATCGCCGCATTCACTAAAGGCAAAGTCCCAGGACTTTAGCCTTTAGCAAAATCGACACGGCAGACATCGTTGCTAAATCGTCGTGCCTATTTTTACAATGATGCACATAGCATCTTCCTATTACTAAATCACCTCTAGTTCGCCCTGACGTGTTTTTCATAGTATAAATGTAAATCGCAGCATGGTAGTAACCATGCAGGAGTATATAGTACTATAAGGCAAAGCATGGCCATGTGTTTCTGGCCATGCTGTGCCTTTTAGTACTATAAGCGACAGCATGGTAAGGGTTAATCCCATTACGCACTATACCCAAAATGTTACAAAAAAAACTGTATACAAAAAAAACAAAAACATTATTTACATTTAACATCATAACTTTCCCCAACACATTGCCCAAGTAAATAAGCTAGACTCCTTTGATTGTAATCTCCTACACGTACCCACTCTATTAAAATGCTATGACATCCTCTTATTAATTCTTAAAAAATTTACATTTGCCCATCATTAGTAGTATATTCTACATGTGCTCATAGATATTGAATTATGCCTAGTTGTCCTTATTTAAAAATGTGGCCAAAGTGTCTTTTAATATTGTATTGCCTTTCCAATTTTATCATTGATCTCTGTTCCTTTAAATGTAAAAAAAATGTCTGCCGCAGTTTAAATCATAAATGAAGTACATTTTACACTCACAGTTTAGCTGTCATTGTTCTTGGGTTACTTGCTTGAAGATCGGGAGCTTTTTTTTAAGTCTTCATCCTCATCTTCTTCTTGACGTAGCGTCCTGGTCCTCTGTCTTCAGGGGTTCTGTTGCTAATGACCATTCAGTCACTAGAGGTCCCCCTTTTATAGTCTCTATGACATCAGAAGTAGGTGTAGTGTAGGAGATTACTATCAAAGGGGTCTAGCTTATTTACTTGGGCAGTGTGTTGGGGCAGGTTATGATGTTAAGTGTAAATAATGTTTTTGTTTTTTTTATATAAAGCTTTTTTTGTAACATTTTAGGTATAGCGCGCAATGAGATTAACCCTTGCCATGCTGTCGTTTATAGTACTATAAGGCACAGCATGGCAAGAAACACATGGCCATGCTGTGCCTTATAGTAATATCAGTGCCAGCATGATAAGGGTTAATAGCATGGTCGGCTTTTTTTCCAAGGACAATCTCCGTGCATTTAAACATAAAAGCACGGCGATTACTCCATGCAAAAATCGCTGAACATCAGCAGCGATTATAAATTGTGTAAAAAGCGTGGCATAGTGAATGCCGTGATTTTTTGAAAAAAATCGTGGCAAAATCGCCACGATGGCTGGCGATTCATAATCACTGCCAAAAAGCGACTTTAGTGAATGAGGCCCATAGACACAATTTAGCTACTTACCACTAATCCTCGTCCACTGAAACTACAGTGACAGACAGCATTGCACTTCTCTCCCAACAGTTTTAGTGACAAGCAGTCATCCAGTGCATTAACCAGCAGTTCTTTCTTCTTGCAAGATGGCCAGGTCCCAATTTCTAGTTGCCATGGCAACCAGTATTTATGAAAGTATAGCTTGGAGAATAGTTAAGGCTTTCTGTTGTTGTACTGTGTACCTGATTAAAAATAGTAACATATTTAACAAATATACATTTGGTTACAAGTGATGCTTGCTAGTAATAGTTTATTCCATTTTGAGAGAGAGAATAGTTTATTACATTTTGAGAGAGAGAAAGAGAGATTCAGAGAGAAAATTAGCTTGTGCAGTGTCCTATTTACTTTTTTACAATTTACTTCTGAGTATGTGTAAGGTGAAAACCCTATTTGAAACCCAAAGGCTTAAACCAGTATGAAAATATCTGTCTTGCTCCTCACACATAAAGTCTAGCTCATAGTTAGAAAGGTCAGATTATGATATTATTCTGTTATCTGGGGTGAGGGGAAAGAATAGAAACATACAATAATGCATCTATCTGCATAAGAGACTGTTTGAAGCTGAGACTTAACTGAATACAAAACTGGTTTCCTTGGTGCCCATACAGTACTGTGGGTTATGCTGTTTTAATTACCCTTTTAACAGTTTTAACTGATTGTGCCTCAAATGTTATTGAAAGGAAATTTCACATTTTCTGTGTTCAGTTTATATACTACTGAATAATATTTTGATTATAGACACTCACAAAACAGAGGTGTATTAAGAACTTAAACTGGCCCTTGAATAAATCAGCCAATCACATGTGAGCCAGATTATCTATAGCAGAGACCAAGAAAATGGAAACAATATTAGCACAGAATAAAGACCCTTAATAACTGCATTGCATATATATAATTTTTGTGGTATTATAAATAGCCAATTAAGGAAGGAGAATGGGTGAAGTATGCCGAACAGCAATACTCACCCATTTTGAAAATAAAAGTAGAAAGTGGTAAGTATTCGAAATAGGGACATCCGAAAAGGAACATTCGTATGTCCCTATTTCGCAAATCAGATTTTCTTGCCGGAGAATGCAACCGGAATTTGACATACGCAAGAACCTTTGGGTGGTAACTGATAAGAATCACATGAATGCTTGCCTGCTTACATTGGGCTCTATTTACGAAGATCGTTTTCATAAGATAAAGCTTTATCATATGAAAACGAAGAATTACATATTTACAATGCTATTATCGCCATGGAAACCATGGCGACGATCGCATTAACACTCCCGATTCCGGCTCTAATGAATGCGGGCCGGCAGATCACTTTATTTACTAAGTATCAGCGTGGATTTTAACAAGCCGACACGTTAAATAACAACATCTGAAGATGATGTTAGGGTAAGTATTCCAGCGGTCTCCCCATATACACCCCTTTCCCTCCCCCTAATAGCTGTTACTGGGGGGGAAGAAGAGGGGGGTATATATTGGGAGAACACTGGAATACAGTTAAGTAAAAAAAAACATTAAAATCTAAGTAAAAAGAATAAAAATATATATAAACTAGTTTTAATACATTTATATATAATAAACATATTCGATAAAAAAAACAACACAAAAAATAGAGAACAAAGCTTTTAAACTTACCTGATCAGGCACGCATCTGTCTCTAATCCTGGCGCAGGTGCAGCAATTTTGTCTTTTGGGACTTAAAATTTAACAAGTCCCAAAAGGCAGCTACTGCGCATGTGCCAGGACTGCATAGCCAAACAATGTCAGCGAAAGGCTCGCTGATCATCGTGGGTCCTCGCCGGATGAGTAAGTATTCATAAATACTTCCTGTGGTCCTGCCAGGCTCGCTGTGAGGCGCAGCGAGTCTGGTTGCTATCATTAGCGCTCTATTTGTTAATGATAGTAAATAGACCCCATTGTCTGGTATCAGGGCCGTTTCTAGGGGCGGCGAGCCGTGATTGCACGGGGCGCCCCTAGATAACTAAAAGGGGGACACTTACTGCAGCCCTCCCCCGTGCAGTGGTCACATAAACTGCTGCTCTTACAGGCGCCTGTGAGAGCCGCAGCCTATATCAGTGTGGCAAGTTCCTAATCCCCCCCACTCTGCCCGCTATTAATAAAAAAAACAAAAAAAAAAGTTACCTTACGGCGGCGCCGGCACCCGGGTTCCTCCCTCCCTCACGTCTCCTTTTCCACGTGCCAGCCAGGCGTGACGTCGTCACGCTGGCATTCGGCTGAGTAGCGTGTGGAGAGGAGCTCAGGGGGAGCCTGAAGACAGAAAACACAGAGCAGAATACAGAAGATAAAGAAGAGCAAATATAAGGTAAGTAAAGGAGCAGAGGGGACAGTGTGTGTATGAGAAAGGGGCAGTGTGAGTGTTAAATGAGGGGGCACAGTGTGAGTGTATAATGAGGGGCCACAGTGTGCGTGTATAATGAGGGGGCACAGTGTGATTGTATAATGAGGGGCCACAGTGTGTGTGTGTGTGTGTATGATGAAGGGGGCACAGTGTGTGTGTGTATGATGAAGGGGGCACAGTGTGTGTGTGTATGTATGATGAAGGGGGCACAGTGTGTGTATGATGAAGGGTTCACAGTGTGTGTATGATGAAGGCGCACAGTGTGTCATGAAGGCGTAACAGTTGAAGGGGGCACAGTGTGTGTGTATATGAATATGGGGCACAGTGTGTATGATGAGGGGGCGCATTGTGTGATGAAGGGGGTAACAGTTGAAGTGTGTGTATATGAAGATGGGGCACAGTGTGTGTGTATATATATATATATATATATATATGTTTTTGTTTTTTTGGGTTGGCATCAGAATTTTTTACCGCCCTGGGCTCTGCTAGAAACGGCACTGTCTGGTATGTATAATGGCTTGGTGATTGCTTGCAGGGGGTCTCTGCTTTCCCCACCATTATTCTTAAAAGGCGTTTTTGGAAGTCCAATCACAAACATGTTATCTGAGCACCTCTGCTCACGATCTGTGCTTCATTTTGTATCTTTGCTCCCCCTCATATTACAATTGGCTAGGTCTCTGATAGTTTGGTGTAAATTACTGAACATCAGTAAACACCACAAAATTATTTGTCTAAAAAAAAAAAGGCCACTTTTCTAAAAAGATGTACATGACTGTGAATATATGTATTATTCTGTATTATTCTGTATTATTTGTAGTTATTTTAAAGCACAATGTGATGGCATTATTCATAACTCATGAATTTATATAAGATAAACATTCTGAACAATGTGAATGAGATGGACCAATTATGATGCCACTGTTTGTTACATCCGTGTGTATTTTTAAACATCTTGTAGAATAACACCTGAATAAACCAGAATGATGCGGAGTACCCATTTAGCTTGTCCAACTGAATCCTTTTTTATTCAGATAGAAATACTTACATGTATGAAAACTGAATCTCATGATATTGTGTTCTGGGATTATAACACCCACATAAGTCATTGGGGGCAAGTACTTTGCTGCGTGACTCATACATAAGTATTGTTAAAACATTTGGAAAGTGGGCTGTATTTTAAATGAGTGTTTTTTCTGGAATTTTTTCCAGAGAATGGAATCCTGCTAATAATATTTTAACCCATACAGAATAGCAAAGACCATTGTGAAATACAGGTGTAACTCCTGGCAGCTCATATATAAATATACATATGAAAAAAAAAAATTATATGTATATATTTTTGGGGGAATATTATATTGGTAGAGCTACAAATGTGTTAATAGATGAGCAGTCCCTGGGGTAGATCCAGAACTACGTGTGCCGTACGTTTATTCGCGGAGCGTATTTTCGTGCACGTAAATTCGCTACACTCCCCTCGGCACACCCCTTGCACGGACGTATTTTGTCAAGATACGCTTCCCAAACCCTACCTTAACTTTTTCACACGTAACCGCTGTCATACGCACACGTACGTATAGGCTGAACGAATTTACGCAGCTAAGCACGCCCATACTGTACACTTTAAATACCACCCCCCGCCTACTTCACGTATTTCAGACGTATTTTGGAGTAACGTAAATTTGGCACGCCCCCACGTAAGTATTTACGTGACACATACGTGAATGGCCCATACGTTCACAATTACGCTACGTGAATGTGCGTATTTTCTATGGTGCGCATGTGCATTGCATTCTAAACAGCGATTTTACGTAAATTCGCTTTGAAGCGTTGTTCTGGATCAGGCCCCAGTAATATTTGAAATAACTAAGATATAAAATGATTCACCTTGTGTGGTTGAGTCAATATAGAGTATTTTAATGATTTGATTTGTGATAAAAATCTCATACCTTGCAGTATATAGACTGAAATTGCCTGAAAGTGTTGGTTTACAGGGTAAATTTGGCAAATCATGTCATGTATAGTATTTTTGTGTAACAAGTGAAAGTTACCGGTGCCTCCTTCTGAAAAGAACACCTGTCAAATGGAGCCATGTGTAAATACCACATTCAGCTATGTTAAAAGGACTGTAAAGCTCACAAATGTTGGTAAAAGAAAGTGGTGTGTGATTCCTATAAAATGACAATCATCGGTATCACTTTCAAGTCCAGTTTGGTAGCAGCAAGATGGAGATGTGGGGTTAAAGTTTGATGTCATTCTTATTTTACTTATACCTGGACCATGATTTACAATGTAAGATTGATGAAACTATAGCATGTTGATGACTGGGATATTGTTATAACACTATTAAGGGGCTGCACCAAAGGGGTGTGTCCTGTGCCACCAAACGGGTGTGTTCTGTGAATAGCCCCACCCATGAATGTGTCTAGCACTTTCAGGAAAATTATTTATCAATAAAAATGGCAGCATCTGTATTTATTTATTGTTCATTGTTAAAATGTCAATGAATATATATATATATATATATATATATATATATATATATATATATATATGTGAAAATAAGA
>WWET01000268.1:673502-685650 GCA_011038615.1 Limnodynastes dumerilii | reverse complement strand
GGGGCTTGTACACATTATGGGGTATACTGGGGGACTGGACACATGATGGGGGGATGCTGGGGGACTGGACACATGATGGGGGGATAGGACACATGATGGGAGATGCTGAGGGGACAGGACACATGATGGGGGAGTTCCCATTGAAATACTGGTAAATTTTTTGATTTAACTTTACTTCATTTTAAATATTGTATTTGTTCCTGTTTTGTTTCTTCACTTCAAAATAAGATATATGCAGTGTGCATAGGAATTTGTTCATAGTTTTTGTTTTTACTATAGTCCGGCCCTCCAACGGTCTGAGGGACAGTGAACTGGGCCCCTGTTTAAAAAGTTTGAGGACCCCTGGTCTAAACACTTTAAGTAATATTTCCCAGATATTCCATTTTATTGCATCCTATTTTAGCCTGATTAACAGACTTAATTATACCGAGCCTGAGCCAGCCCTCTATGCATTTTCCATACGTACAAAGGTCTAGGAGTCTGCACTGGAAATCGAGAGAGAGGAGAGTCTTCACTCCCCTGTTACTCCCCTCTCTCGACCGCAGATCCGCGTGGAAGTGCTTACCGCCGCCCACGGCACTTCATTAACATACCTATCCTCGTCTCTCTTGTGGTTATCGGACATGCTGAAATAAAGTGCTCCCCTCCCTGTACAGATCTCCCAGCACACGGGACTATGTTCTATATCTAGGAGTTCTGTATCTGACGTTTTAGGGGACTTGCACATCCAGCTTGCTAACAGCTTCCCCTAATGTTCTTAATTCAGTAATTCAGGATCAGGCCCACTATTTCTCTTTGGACCTATAAAACATCAATTAATGAAGTAATATCAATGAAAATGTGTAAATATGAAAAATAAAAAGTGTTGGAATTTTATGTCACTCAAGAAATAATTGATTATGAGATTCTATCAGAATATCTGATTTGCTGAAAGCTGAATAATTCATATGATTTTACAGGAGTGATCATTTAAATATCTTTACATATAAAAATGTCTGTATTATGGAGAGCCGTGTCTGTACATGGTTCGTTCTCTACCAACGATTCCTACCGTATGTTTCTATTCCTGTTGAATGTTATCTTAGAGTGTATTTGTGTGTGAATATACAATGTGTACTTGTATGATAAATGAAGGCTTTCCTTCCTTGAGTTTGGTCCCTGTACAGACAAATTGTTGCATATGGTACGGTACACTTCATCTGAAAGGCATTTCCTTTTTCTTATATTCCTAACAGATACATTTTTAGACTGAACATTCTTGCATTAAGGAAAACATCAGCATAATGTATATAATTAATTTTTTATGGCTCATTATTCACACACAGCTCTTTCTAGTTAACAATGATTTTGTCAGTGCAAATGGTGTAATTCTTAAATAGCCTCTAAATCCTCCTCTGCAGCATTCCATTCCATGCTTTTTCTATTGAGTATCTAGTCAGTTTTGTATGACCTGTTCATTTATGATGCCTGTGGGTTCTTTGCAAATGACCGTTTGATCTAGCAAGGTTGACTTCATTTTTAGAAACACCTATAAAACAAGGAATGGTCTCTAGATGTACATATGGAAAAACGAGGGCAGTTTCAAATTATTCATATATTTAGCAGTCATATATTTTATATTACCATATGTATTTACAGAGCTGTAACTAGGGGTGTGCGATAGGGGCGGCCACACAGGGCGCAAATCTTAAGGGGGCACTAGTGAGTTAATATTTATAGTTAAATTGGCTTGAAATTCAAGATTTGCGGGCACTATTTTTCCTTTCTGCCCCTGGCACTAAAATTTCTAGTTGCGACTCTGTGTATTTATTATAACAATAGGATAGCCTAGTATGCCAGAACTTAATAAGTAATATAATATAGAGAACCAAGATATGTAAGTTTTTCAATCTGTACTTAAGAAATCATTTATCTAAACACAATAAATAATGACAGTGCTTACAAGCATCCATCTAGATGACTTTTTCCCCTACTAAAAGAGCCTGGGAAATAGTGCAAGATAGAGACATGTAGTACACAATGATTTTTAATTCTTGCCATACACAATTATCATGTACAACACTATAATTTGTCCGATCTGCTGGGCATAAAATGAGCAGGGATGTATGTTATGAACTTTTGCTTCACTTTTCATGTAACAAATATATACCTATATAAATACATATAAAACAATATATTAATTTATAACAATATCGGGTCTGGTACGAAATGTTGACAGTCAAAATGTCAACAGGTCAAAATGTCGACATTTGAGCATTATGGTCCTGATACAGATTTAGGAACAGAAGGGGACATACGCAAGTTTGTTGCGTAAGTCCCCTTGACATGTAACAGCAGCACATGCGTGTGCCAAATGTTACGTGTCATAAATCCTTAAGAACTTCCGAGGAAGGGGCTGGGCCTTTAGATCCGCATGCCTAAACCCCGTCATACAGACAAAGTTAGGCATGGTAAGGAAGGGCCAGAGGAGGAGAGCTGTAGATCCGTGTGGAGAAGTTAAGGTCAGGTTCTGGACACGTTCTGGACTTCCAAAAAAGGGGAGAGCCAGGGATTTGCACTCCCCTCTTCCGCGCCAGTTACATACGTACGTTAGTAGCATGGAGATCTGAATCAGGTCCTATGTTAGTATTTGTTTTACATCTGTAAACTTAATGTAATGCAGGCGCCTTGTAAAAAAGGCTTGTGATTATTATTAAGTTTGGATTATTATCTATTGCCTTTTACTGCCTGTTTACACCATCAAATTGTCTTGGATTAATAGGAGAATAAATCGCGGCTACTAGCCGAATGTGCCACCTTGCACTACAGCTTCTAATCATATGAAGCGGTCCTTTGCTTAAAGAGAGGTCTGAGACTAGAAAATGTAACACTCTACAGCTGACGCTCTATTGGACCTCCCAAAAGCCATTCCTCTCTCCTTCGGGCGCAGACATTGGAAACGAATCACACGCCAGCAACTATGAACGCTGCACAGGTCCCTCCGTTTGCCATGTAAGAGTGGACAGGACAAAACCAGCAGCTCATTATAAAGTCACCGCCTGGTGTTGAAGCTAAGTAGAACTTATTTGTCATCTACCTCTTAGTAGACAGCGTTATAATAAGGAACATAGTTTCCAGTGCCTGCTGTACTATTCAACAGTTGTTACAAATTATATTGCTACTTCTGTGCATTGACACTTCTTGGCATATTCTATTTTGACTCTACTAATGCTGGTAAAACATCTTGGAAATCTATCCTCATTTGCCTTCTAAAATATCCACAAGGGTAGTGCACTACGCTATTTTTTCTATACAATTAAAGAGATTTTTTTACTCCATATTTTTTCAAAACTCCAAACTGCTCAATATTTATTATCAACATATATAGCCCTATGACAGAGTGAGAAACTGCCACTAGGGCCATTACTGTACGAGTGTTCAGGAATATAGTGAGATTATATTAATATAGGCAATTGTTATAGGCAGTTGGATATATTTATTGATTTTAATGTTTATGAATTATTGTGTTTTTATATCTGGTACCAGATTTGATAAATAAATATATATTGACGTTGGAAGGTTTTTTACAACATTTATTTTTATTTATTGCGTCTAATTATTAATTTGAACATCTCTTGACAGCGCTGGTTATTCCCCTCTTCCCCCCCCAACCCTTTTTTTTTTTCATAATTGGCTTCTAAAAAAAACTTGAGAAATATACTAATATATATGTAATATACATGTAATACTAAAACAAACATCAACTGTCAACATTTTGACCTGTTGACCTGTCCTGAACCAGAAATGGAAGTAATGAATCAAAGATACAAGTCTTGTCCAGAACTAAGGTGTCAGCTTGGTAGATCATTTTAGAATAAAGGAGAGATATATTTTGAATATTTAAATAATAATAGAGACTAATTTACTGTCGATAGTGTATGTTTTATTGTACAAAGCAGAAGCATCCAGTATAGATAAAGGCAGTGTGTGGTAGCAGGAAGTTGACGACTGCTTGAGGAGACGATTTGTATAAATGTTTAGAAAGAGTGAACATTTGAGGAAGTCTTGTCCAGAGGCTATGATTACATAAATCTTCTTAACCAGTGATGCGATAAGTGGGTCACGGTGTGGTGTTACAAAGATTCAGTGAGTGGTCAGGTACAGCTATATGGATGCACATTAACCAGAGGCATGCCATTGCAAATTTGTAATTCTCCCGAATTCCATAGTGGCAACTGAATAGTTGCAGTTGAATTTGAATAAAAAATCCAGGAACCAGAAACCAATTCTAGGAGATAAACAAGATGAATGGCTTCCAGATGTGTATTTGCAGCTTGACACAACAGTGAACTGGCTAATACCAGGCTTAAATGTAGCAAAGGAAAAATGAAAGCTAAATAAGTACTACCCATTACATTTTTACCTTTGCAATTTTTTGCTTTAAGTAAACCATTAAATTATCTGATTAGTGCATTTTAGTTGAAGATGGAAATGTTTTGCACCACTGCTTGTTCATGTAAATCATTACTGAGTCTATCTGCATAGTTTGGTAAGCAAGGACAATGTAGCTGATGTGCACCTTAAGATGTGATTGGCATATAAATAGAAAGAGAACAAACATTTCAGGTCAGCTTTTTGCAATAAATACACATTTCAGAGTAGACAACCTGTTGCAGTTTGATTCACAGTGGGATAACATGCAACCATGTAAATTATATTGGTTTAGTTTAGTTGCAGTGAAGGAATGGACATTAAAGTTATAATTTGTTTAAGTTATATTTGACTGGATTCAGTTTTAATAAGAGATCATATATCTGCTATGCTATATTCTGTGCGTCTGGGGGTTGTGCACACCTTCTGCATGCAGAACCCTGCCCTACCTAAAGAAATGTCTATACAGTTAAGGTATTGATAACATGTTTAGTAATATCATTTACCTGATTAAATAAAACATATATTATTAAAATGTACATCATGTGAAGAAACAAGAACACAAGTTTAGTCAGTTTAATATAGCTTTTAATTTTATAAAGAATTGATTGCTTATATTTAACCCGTATATAGTATATATAATAACACTGGACCAAATCCAAAGATTTAAGTTTTCATCGAACATCCGGTATTCGCAGTATCTATGTATTTGAGTGATTGTACCATTAACACATAGATGCATTTCCAACAGCAAGTGTTGAAGAGTACCTCGGGTGCTTCTCTATAAAATATTCAATTGTATTGCCCACAATAGATTATATGGAGAATATGACATTTCACTATAGATGATATGGTAAATATGACGTTTCACAATAGATGATATGGTAAATATGACGTTTCACAATAGATGACATGGAAAATATGACGTTTCACAATAGATGATATAGAAAATATGACATTTCACAATAGATGATATGGAAAATATGACGTTTCACAATAGATGATGTGGAAAATGTGACGTTTCACAATAGATGATATAGAAAATATGACATTTCACAATAAATTATGTGGAAAATGTGACGTTTCACAATAGATGATATGGTAAATATGACGTTTCACAATAGATGATATGGAAAATATGACGTTTCACAATAGATGATATGGAAAATATTACATTTCACAATAGATGATATGGAAAATATGACATTTCACAATAGATGATATGGAAAATGTGACGTTTCACGATAGATGATGTGGAAATTTGACGTTTCACAATAGATGAAATGGAAAATATGACGTTTCACGATAGATGATATGGAAAATATGACATTTCACAATAGGTGATATGAAAAATATGACGTTTTACAATAGATGATATGGAAAATATGACATTTCACAATAGATGATATGGAAAATATGACGTTTTACAATAGATGATGTGGAAAATGTGACGTTTCACAATAGATGATGTGGAAAATGTGACGTTTCACGATAGATGATTTGGAAAATATGTCGTTTCACGATAGATGATGTGGAAATTTGACGTTTCACAATAGATGAAATGGAAAATATGACGTTTCACGATAGATGATGTGGAAAATATGACGTTTCACAATAGATGATATGGAAAATATAAAGTTTCACAATAGATGATATAGAAAATATGACGTTTCACAATAGATGATGTGGAAAATGTGATGTTTCACAATAGATGATGTGGAAAATGTGACTTATCACAATAGATGATGTGGAAAATATGATGTTTCACAATAGATGATATGGAAAATGTGACGTTTCACAATAGATGATATAGAAAATATGACGTTTCACAATAGATGATATGGAAAGTATGACATTTCACAATAGATGATATGGAAAGTATGACATTTCACAATAGATGATATGGAAAATGGGACATTTCACAATAGTCATACCCTACCTTACGTTTTCTGACTCATGCATATGTAAAATGGTTTTTAGCATGCATATGCTGGTCATATATATACAAATCATGTCCCGCTTTTTAAAGTAGTCAGAAGTGCCACCTATTAGAAGCCTGGATAGAGCGGATTGTATCATGATTGGGTAACATGAAGGCATGCAGAAACTGACTAAATCTGATCCATGGAAAAAAAGAGAAAATTGAGTTTGAATCTGATCCGTACTTATATTTTCCTGACGATGTTTACAGTAAATGATTAAAATTCTATGTCTGGGGCCAGATTTACTAAGGTGCGGGTTTGGAAAAGTGGAGATGTTGCCCATAGCAACCAATCAGTTTCTAGCTTAAATTTTCTAGTATGTAATAGGAAAGTGAGAGCTAGAATTTGCTATTTGCAACATCTCCACTTTTCCAAACCCGCAGCTTAGTAAATCTGGCCCCTACTCTATGAATAAGACACTATTTTTCATTTCCATTTATTTAGTAAAAGCTTAGTTTTTTTGCCTATAAAAAGAAATCTAGTGTGCTCAGATTGTTATCGTGTAGGCTTCGGATACATTCGTGCCTTACAGTTACAGTGGTTAAAGATTATTACAGTAATTGCAATATTTTTCTGTTCCAAGGATATTCTTACAGAGCTTTCAGATTTGTTTGCTGCCTATCCCCTGGAGCACATGTCTACACATCGTACCCTGTAGTGCATGAGTCACTTCAAATGGGATTAGGCAGAAAAACGAGAACCTTTCTTCTTAAAGTGCACGTCGGTGGCTTCTATTCATACACAGGAAACTGATAAGGAAATATTCTTCCGTGGTAGACATAGCTGATTAGTACCTTTACAGGGAGAAAGTTTTGTTTCCCATAGCATTAGGGACACACATATTGGCCAGGCTGGGCATTATCACTATTTGGACCATTAGTTTATTGGTTCACATAGTACCAGCCTCCTTTCTTTATGAATGCTGTGAAATTTAGGACACATTGAGGGCTTCCATCAGAAAAGGTGGGTCGGGTACTAAATTAGACGGCTCCGCGGTGCTCCACCTCTGTGTGGCCTCACACCGAACTGAGAAGCAGTGGACTGATGCGTGGAGGAAGTTGTTCTCAAGAATACTTCCCTGCACTTTGGTTTGTTGTTGTGCCGCCTTCCAGTTCTGAAAGGTGACTGAAAGGAGCCCGGCAGGGGTATCAGCAGTTTGGAACTCCTCTCATCCCGGGCCTGGGACACTGTTACTGCAGATGCCCTCCCTTAAAGGCAGCCCTTAAACCGCTTCTTGTTTTTATAGGCTTATAATAATGTTTGATTATATATTATGATCCAGAGTATGGGTAACTTATCTATATAGTGATACAAATTCAGTCTCTGTTATGATTCTCTTGTATCTTGTATACATTGTATCTGGGACCTTACCAGTACCCCCTCTCAGGGGTGTGGGTCCTCGTTAAGAACGACCCTATTTCGATAGGGCCTTCTTTACTCAGCCAGTTGCGAACTGGCTGGGATATCGTTTGCTTACGCCTCAATGAGGCACAGCAATCGATCCCCGGAGCACCGAACATGGTGCTCCTAAAGGTACGTGTTAAAACTAACCCCAACCCTTCCCCTAATTCTGACCCTCCTCTTCTATTACCCTAACCCTCCCTTCCCCACAGCCTGACCCTAAACCATCCTTCCCGGCAGCCTGACCCTAACCCTCCTTTGCCCGCAGCCTAACCCTAACCCTCCCCTTCCATGGCTCTGACCCTACTTCTCCCTTTCCCCGGAGCCTGACCCTAACACTAACCCTCCCTTCCTCAGAATTTAACACTAAGGCTAAAGGTCACTGGAGAGGTTGCTCACCTTTCCAGTGGTCTTGTGAAGCGTCGGGTCCTGTCCGGCGGCGGCGTTTCCAAAAGCGTTTCTGAAAATGAATGGGTGAGTATGCTGACTGGCATACAGACCCATTCTGAAAAAAATTCTAAAATGGATGGGTATTTGAAATAGGGACAGCCGAAAAAGGAACTTTCGTCTGTCCCTATTTCTCAATACCATCCTTCTCTGCGGGGACTCCCACCGCCCTCTCAGTACCCCTGTATGCTATTATAACATCTCTAACAGTAGTAGGAATCTGCATATTCTGACAACAATGTGAAATGATAATAAAAATAAAAAGTTATTTAATTGTCAAAACACATTAGTGACAGAAGTTTAATGCCAGTTATTACCTTATTAATCCCTGACATTAATGTCCGTAACATACAACCTAATAAAACATTCTTTTTTTAATTAAAATATCTATGATAAACCTAATTCCTTCTAATATAATATAATTTATTTCATATGAATTGTTTAACTATTTTCTGGAAATATACACATGCAGGGTGGAATAATCATTTGCTAAAGGCTACTGTGCAGCGTCATTGTTATGTAGGACTTTTTCTTTTTAAATGTATTTGAAAACAGACAACCAATTTTCCTGGGTGGAAACATAGTGATGGGGAGAACAGATGTAGGAAGACTCCACCTTGTGTGCATACTGGAATGACAGGCAGAAGTGTTTTTTTGTTTTTTCTTTCCTTTCTTTTTTTCTTCTTAGCCTTTTTTTTTAAAGCACACACACTGAAACACTTTCTGCCAACTCATTAACTCATTTTTAAATAATGTACACTAATTTGCCTGTTTCAAGTTCCAGTTATTACAATCCTGAAGTACTAACCCCAGGAAAAATTATAAACTGACTCCAAATATGACAAGAAAGTGATTTCATATTAATGCACACATTATGGGCTGACTCCAGATCTACATCCGACATCCGACTTACTCACTTTTCATGGTAAGGAAATCAGGTTGCACAAGAGAGGAGGGTAATAGGGGAGTTCAATGGAAAGCGTGTGGGGCTGGATCCTGTCCTATATTGCTTAGCTTCAGTTAAGTTGATTTGTTATTTCCCAGAATTCAGTGCACAGTGGACCTAATTCTCAGTTAAGCAGCTGCTGTTATTTGTGTACGTATTTTTAGGAATGGTTAAACTGCGCATGCGTGGCACCCTTGTTTACTGTGTAGGATTTAAGAACAGGGATCACTTAAGAATGATTTACAAATTCATAAAGAGATAAGTAAGAAGGGGCGTGTCAGGCAAGTTAAGAAGGAAGTTAAGAAAAGTTTGTGTGGGGAGGCATTTAAATGATGCAGACAGGACGCTGTTTGCTAAGTACGTTCATTCTTTAGCAACTTAAGACAAGACATACGCACAGTAAGATAAGGCAGTCTTTGGCATCTTAAGTCTGTTAACAACAACAAAATTGAGGGTGTGTCAAGGGAGTTTTCATGCGTATAACTGCAAATCCGTATGTTCTTAGCTGCTTCTTAAATGTGAAACGGGTCTAGTGACCATAAACCCACTGATCATCTCATTGTGCTTCCTCCATCACCCTGTGGCCCTTTCACTTTGTCCTCATTCATCATTATGTGCCCTCATTTATCATATTTGTACCCCTTCATCACAATTTGCCCCCATCATCACACTGTGCCCTTTCTATCATCACTCTGTGTACTCTTCATCACTCTTTGCCCAATCATTACACTATGCCACCTTCATTATACAGTAGCCCTTTCATCACACTGTGCCCTTTCTATCATCACTCTATGTACTCTTCATCAATCTTTGCCCAATCATTACACTATGCCACCTTCATCACACAGTAGCCCTTTCATCACACTGTGACCATTTCTTCACTTTTTTCACTTCTTCATCATAGTGATCCCCCATCATTACACTGTGCCTCTCCATCACACTATGGCCCCCTTCATCATACTGTGACCCATTCATCTCACAATAAGGTGCATATATCCTAAGGGTAGAATTTACAGTGACCCATATTAATTTTATAGGGGTGCATTTAGACCTATTGACCATGTTCCACTTCTCCATCCCCATATTTGTCTTATGGATGCAAAGCTTGTATTGCCATGGAATCATAGATTTATGTTATGAACACTGTATATTCTCATTGTAAGGTTATAAGATATTTTTCTGGGACCCAAATCCTAGTTTAAATTTTCCCACTCTGGGCAAGCTTAGTATCAGGTCACACAGATCGTAAGGTTCAAATTCCAGTTACTGGTTAGACAGACTAAAGACTACGTACTCTCCTAATGCATGAATGCTGTGCTTTTTTGTATTTAGCAATATGGATCCAATCTTAGCTTTAATACAACTATTGGGACAGTATGGTTAAACTGCAAATGAACATTTATATAAGGCTATCAGGAAGACCTTTTATGCAAGTCTTTGTTATTTATTATGAATTTCATTGTTTTTCTCAAGCAGTTCTTTCCCTTATGCTGTCTAAAACACATACTGTAGCTACCAGCGGGTTGACAATCATTTGTGAGTTATATGCCTTGAAAAGGAAGCAGAGTATGATCAGTGCTAATAAAGGCTTTTGTTATTTCATTTTCGTGCCGTTACATTACTTCCATCAGAAAGAATGGTCTATATGACAATCCTTGATAATCTTTTGTTAATTCAAATGCAAACATTTCACTGTGTCCTTCCAAATGTTCTGAGGCGTGTTTAACAAGCTGTTTGTGTGTCAAATTATTTAGAATTCTTTATAATTGATTCTCTCTGTTCTTTTGGATATTGTGTTACTGTATCCAAGCATACTGAAGGGCAAAGGAATGCGTTTAGTAATTCCTCTGAGAGCATGGTCCGCCTTTTCACAACTAGGAGAGTGTCAGAATAAGTGAAACGAAGGCACATATTTTACACATAAAATGTATAATCAACAGCTGGTCTACATATGAGGGCATGATTAGGAATATGTTTATTGTGGAAACCATCTCTTTGGTGACTCTGCTGTCATGCAGAAAAGGGAATATGTAAAATGTTTTTTTTCTTAAAGGACCACTAAACCTACCATGACAGCTGCTTTCTAGGGAAGATGATAAGTGGAGGAACATTATAGAACGAGAAGCGGAGTACATGGAAAATTAAACACCTTCACATTTTGCTACGTCGTTTGTTGAGGATATATATATATATATATATGTATGTATGTATATATATATATATATTCAAAAGTGTGAGGTAGAAAAAAGTGCCAAATAGTGTGAATAATAGTAGATTCTTCTTGATTTTTCAATATAGCTGATGATGCATATTATTAGCAGCAGACATCCCTTTTCAGTGAGTGCAACAGGGACGGGAAGAGTGGGAAAAGAAAAAAAACAAAAACAAGATTCAAGTAGTAACTCAAAACAATTCACCTATGTGTAAACATTTTCTATTTAGAACATGTTAATAGGGATGGGGTTCCCAGGTATCCAAATGTGTAGGCAAAGAGTTTTAAAGTTATACTTTTTTGTAAGATATATTCGTACCAGATCTAAACTTTTCATTAGCCTGTAGCAATATCTTTAGTCAAACTTCTCATCTCATGTAATACAAAAAAGAGGCAGACCATGGTGTGTACCATTAAATATAACCTTTACTTGTAACACTTTTAAAACATGCATATCGAACTAAAGAAACAGTATAGCATTGAATAAATCAGCCTTTGCTTTATTGGAGCTCGCGGTTCTTCTGCTGCACCCGGACACCCACTAGTCTCTCTTATGCCGGCAAACAGATCCATTCTGCGGCTCATGTAGGATAACAGAGAATCAGCATATACAGTTACTCCTGAACTTGTAGGTGATTAACTTATTCCTTTATTAAGGAATAATTAAGGAATAACTTAATCACTTACAAGTTCATAAATACCTGTAAATGCTGCTTTTTAAATATATATAATATAAAATAAATAAAAAAT
>WWET01000268.1:649238-663723 GCA_011038615.1 Limnodynastes dumerilii | reverse complement strand
GTTACGTGCAACAACTTTTATTTGGAAATGAAGGCATACAAATGAACATGCAGAATTTTCATTTTTTTATTCAAATACCAGAATTAAAACAATGACATCAATATTTATGTTTCTTTTCTAATATTGTGCTGTAATGATCACAAAGGTTAACTTCCTTTGATCAATAGATTCCTCGTAGTTAGCTTGCTTTCAAGATCATTAATATACAATAATATTTTAGATATACTGTTATATTTGAAGAGATCAAAGCATTTTGCTGAAGCAATATATGGAACTAAAGTCAATAGAACAGCTTTTACCAAATATTGCAGATTGCACATACTGTTCAAGTAGCTTTTCCAAGATTTTTATTTATATTACCACTTTCTGTCATACACACTACCATAAGTGAATTCAAATTTTTAGCTTAAGAAATATAGATAACCCATACTTCCCAACATTCACAGATCCTAATCGTACAAAAGAGCCCTAATCGTCCTGGGGCCTCATTTACTAAAGTCGATGTTGGCCAAATCGCCAAAAATCCTGGGACTTTAGCTGTTTTTGTCCCATCGTCGTATTCACTAAAGCCAAAGTCTTGGGACTTTGGGCCTGATCCAGAGCTACGATGTTACACTGAGCGTTATAGCGCTCAGCGTAACATCGCTGCTCTGGCCCAACACTCCCCCTTGTAGGAGCGTATTAACTCTCCCTTACGCCGGCTGAAGGCTACCCTAACTTCAGCCGGCGTAAGGGAGAGTTGATACGCTGGGACGGCGGCGTTAGTACGTTAACGCCGCCCTCCCAGCCTCATTACCCTCCCTCCCCTGCCCCCCCTACACTAACTTTAGCGTAGGGACGCTGGGGGACGTCCCCTCCAGCGTCCCTACGGCGCTACTATGCGACGGCGGCCGTAGCTCTGGATCAGGCCCTTTGTTCTTTTTCATAACCAACTAGACCAACATTGATATACCCTCGCAGTCCCGACTTTTCTAATGTTAACTATACAACATGGTGGATTCACTAAAGGCGATTTGACTAAATCGCCTCTAGTGCGATCCGTGAGGGTTTAAAAAACATTGCCTCCTGTGTGAAGGGCTTTCCTAGAAAGTGACACACACTCTTTTAGTAAATAACATGTCAACATAGTTGACATGTGTTTTTCACACAGTCAAAAACGTTAGAAGCATTTTTCTATCGCTAGTCTACCAACGCATATACTACTATAAGGAAAAGCATGGACATGTGTTTGTGGCCATGCTAATCCTTATAGAAGTATAAGCAGCAGCCTGATAAGTGATAGAATTCTACAAACAAATGTGTAATATGTCCCTAAAATATGTAAAAAAAAAAAAACAAATAAACATTTCATAATTACATGACCTATCATAACATTTTTTACCATGATTACAGTGTTTACAAAATGTCTCTTACTGTGTATATATAATTGCATGGTGGCCACCGTTACAACATGTACCCTAAAGTGTATTTCTCAGTAAAAATGTGTAATAAAATAATAAATTAAAGTAGCGACTCACCGTTTAGCAGTCATCTGTCTTGGGATGACTTGCTTGGATTTTCATCTTTCTGTGAAGATCTTCTTGAAATGTTGATTGAAGATGCTTGTCAGCTTGCTTAAAGAGTTTGGTTCAGTTCTTGCAGCTGGTCTTTGGCCTCTTCTGGCACTTGCCATGACGCCCTCCTTCTTCCTCTTCTGTGTCCCCGCTACTAATGACCGGTCTGTCGCTAGAGGGCACCCTTTTATAGAAAAAATGACGTCATCTACATTAAGGGGCTCTAGTGAGCGCTCTAGTGTTTATGATGTCATTTTATCTATAAAAGGGTGCCCTCTAGCGACAGACCGGTCACAGTGACAGGGGAGTAGCAGAGGAGTGACAGGGAGTGACAGGAGGAGTGACATCTAACTCATTGATAAGTTAACTTTAAGTTTTAAATCCGGGCAACGCTGGGCACATTTGCTACTCTTTAATAAAATCTCACATGAGCTTTACAGTTTATGGGACTTTAAAGATATGTGAATAGAATACTTTTTGCTAAATATTTATGAATTAGGAACTTTGCCTATTTTTTTCTTGATTTTCCTGCATTTATGAGTTAATGTTTATATGCAAAAATTGTAATAATCAATAATATCAATTCAGATATCTTATTTTCAAAGCAAAGTAAATGCACCATATATGAAATGTTCATAGATAAATAGTTCATACAGTATTTTCCAAATATAATTGTTTTTGCCTACAATATAACAGTTATTCCTTGCTATTATAGCCGCTGACTGTTTGGACCTGATCCAGAACTATTTTTTAGGTGGAAGCATAGCGGGAATGAGCATGCACCAGTGTTCATATGTGTTCATACGCTTCAGCCTATAATTTTGCTCCAGTTTAGAGCTGGCATGAGTGTAAAACTGAATTTGTATTTAGTTATGAAATGGCCCTCTCTTTAGTTAAACACATGCCTACACATGTTTAATAAATTGTAAGTTTTAAACTGAAGCATCCATTAATTTTTAAAACACTTGTGTGGCCATAAAATACACAATCATGGTTTTTATTTCTTGTAAGCCTAAATAGCATTGTTGCACAATTCTGCTCAGACATTGATTTAATGAGTGTACTTATTTGTAAGTACTTTCATTTTATTTTGAAAGCAGAAAAAAAAACCACAATGCAGACTTGTATAGGTTGCTGTGAGTAAACCTTGCTGCCTCTGCCTATACACATCTGTTTGCATGTTGCCAACGGATGCACCTTTTCTGAAAGTTGTATCCAGAGTTGCAAAAGTCGCAGCTCTAGATGGGAAGTATGAAATGTGGGAAGCATTTAGAACTCTAGAGCAGTAATGAAATTTGCAGAATGCATATAACATGTACTATGTTCCTCTTTTAATTCTGGTAACACATAGGCCAGAGTTGCCGACTTTTAATAGCTTCCCTCCGGGACTTCCCAGATGCAAGCAAGGGGCGGGGCTTAATGATGCAATTTATGCAAATGACATAATTAAGTTCCACCTCTTAAATGTTAATTACCCCTTTTTAGCTTTAATAGGGATAGGGCCTTGATGATGCAGGTAGAGGGCACTAGTGTTTCCAGGTAGGGGGACTTACATGAAATCACAGGCCTCAAGTCCCTTGCGCCTAATGTGGCACAGAGCAAGGAAAGGATAACGTGTTTTCCTTCTCAGATGGGAAGCTGTTCTCCAGTAAGTGATATCTGCTCTAAAGCACTTCCAGGGTTACAAGAGAAAAATGGTTTCCAGTTCGCTATCACCAGATTTATTTTGATGCTATTTATTTCGTGTTGAAGAATAAATGAAACATACACGTTACCATTTGTAATTCAAATTTATTAGATTTTTTTTCTTCAGTTTTTTTTTCAATGCAGTTTCGATATTAGGCTAAAACAATTCTTGTAGACTTTGTGGCAGTGAAATGTAAGATTTTTTTTCTCCTTATTTAAAATGGCTTTTAATCCTAAAAATAAATGAGAGAAAAAAAATCAGACAAATTTGTACAGCTGCAGTCCATTTTCCACAATATAAACAAGGCCCAGTTTACTTACTGAACAGTATAAGCAAAACAATCTTCATTAATAACAATTCAAAGGCATAAATATTTTCAGTGTGGGGGTTGTGAGAATCATGCAAATCTTTTGGACAACAGGTGGCCCCTGTGATGCATTTGACCCATATAGATATCACGTGTGGATACAACTAGTATCTCAGTTGATGTCATTTTTTTTCACCCTGCACAGCTCATACAATGGCCCAGATCCAGAGCTACGTCCGCTAGTGTATTTACGCTAGCCGGAGACTTAAAATCGCTATTTTGTATGTACAGCTCAAGCAAACGTACGTACCAACCTAGTATCTAGAGCGTAACTATAGATGAAGGGGCGTGGTGAGGCATTTAAAACATAAAGTATGGGGGTGGTTAGGCGCGTAAGTACGTGCAGCCATTATGGCCAACAGTAGTTACGCTTGGAAAAGTTAAGGTAGGGTTTGGAAAGCGTAAAGCGCAAAAGTACGTACGGCCGAGGGAGTGCCTAGGGGAGTGCATAGTAATTACGATAGCATTAATACGCTTCGCATTGTAACGTAACTAGCCCGTAGGTCTGGATCTACCCAAATATTCTTACGTCTTCCAATTTTTAAGCACAGTTTTATCTGAAAGATACATTTTTTTTCTATTCTCATAGCTCCACCATAAATACTGTGGTAAGCTCATGGTATTGCTTGGCAAGTTCTTGCAATGTGTATTTACTTGCTTTCTAAAGATAACAATTAACTGGGCTTGTTTATTTAGCATTCTATTTTGGGATGTCAAATATAAACATATGCTTCCTAGATTTGTACTCTTAAATTAGCGGGATCTCATTAATCTTTTAAAATGCAATTCGTTATATCTCTATTTTTGCATATCTCTGAACAATAAGTGCCACACCCTGCTCCCTCCAAGCTCTGTACATCCCCACCCAAACTCCACCCCTTTTGGTGTGAGCACACAAACAAAATGAAAATAGTAATCAAACAAAAACCCTGTCTCCAGTCTAGTCCATTCATTGGAACACACTGGAAGGTGGATAGGACAGTCACCCGAAATCGGGACTGCCCTCTGAAATCAGGATGGTAGGGAGGTATGATTTCTGTCCTTTAGATGGCTTTGTTTTTGTTCTCCTATATTTGATAGATAGGTTAAACTGATCATTAAAATATGACTGAAAAACAATATGTAAGCGTTCTGTATATTATTCAATGACTGTCTGACAGTTTTCATGTCTAGCTTTTAAGTTATGTGATGGCTTAGCGGCTTTACACATTTCCATGATCTTCCTATAATTCCATAACCATATTAGTCAAGTCACATTATGAACTTTGCCTTCTAAGATGAATACGTTAAACAAGTAATCTATTGTAATAGGTCTTAATATTTACATACCAATCATTGGGATAAGATTGCACTGTGTAGTCTTATAAATCTATATGGAAACAATATATGCTGCTTACAATTAAGAGATTCTTACCAGCTCCTCTTGCTTGGTTTTGCCTGCTGGTTGCCATGGATGATTTTGTCTGTCTTCTACAAGAGGTGGTTGTGGTTGGATTGGGAACAGAGGCTGTCCAGGTTGGTTTGAAACCTCTATTTTTGGTGTTTCTATTGGTTGAGTGTTAGTTGGGTATTGACTTTCAGGGTTTGTCCATTGATTAGGGTTGTTTTGGGGGGGTGAAAGGGAGAGTGTTGGATAACGGGGAGATATGGGAAGAATGGGCTGTTGAGGTAATAGTGCATGATGATGTGCTGGCAGTTTTGGTATAGCATGTGGATGTGGTATCTGTTGCTGTGGCATCATAGGTGGCAAGGCAAGCATTGGATTCTGGAGCCATCCAGACATGGGCTCGTAGCCATAAGAGGGGTACTACAAAAAATAGAATATTTGTTAATTTTTTTTGGTTATTGCTTAATACTTGTATATTATACCTGACCATAACAAGTCACTGACATGCAACAAAAATAGCTTTAGATCCCAGTGGCAAATGTTCAAAAGGGGTTTTAATCTTTTAATACATGTGGGGTTTAATAGATGTTTGGAAATGCCACACTATAAAAGGTACATGTGAGGTATATTAGTGGTCTGCACATACTATTTACAGTATATATCGTGCCATTCCCAGACCATAATATAGTCAACATGTACTTTATAGAGTGCCATTCCTAGACTCCTGATATACCCCATATATTATATTATGTGCAATTCTTAGACCTGTTATATACCTCACATATACTTTATATACAGTTACGTTCACCGCTCCGAAAATTGCATTTTTTTTTTTACATACAGCAATTTGTCATCTGTCTCTATTTTGTAATTGTCACTAATTAGAAAGTTTTTATAATGAATAGGTAAGTATGACTAATCTCTTTTTCGGAAACTTACCCATTCGTCACCTTTCTGACATCCGGACCTGCCCCAAGCCCTGCTGCAGCACCCGATGCAAGATCCAACAGACTTAGGCAGTGGGGAGGGGATGCAGTCCAGTAGGGGTAGGCTGTTGGGAGTGGATGTAGTATAGAAGGGGTTTCTTAGGGTTAGGTTGTGGGGAGGGGTTGTAGCCTAGAAGGGGAGTCTTAGGGTTAGGCTGTGGGGAGTGTAGGTAGTTTAAAGAAGAGTCTTATGGTTAGGCTGTGGGGAGGGGATAGAGCTTAGAACGGTAGTCTTAGGGTTAGGTTACGGGGAAAGGAGTCTTAAGGTCAAGTTTCAGGCAGTTGAAGGTTAGGATCAGGCTGCGAGGAAGGAAGGGTTAGGATTAGGGTACTAGAAGGGGAGGGTTAGGGTGAGGATTAGGATAAGGATTGGGATTGGGGGAATACCAGTTGGCGCTGTGGATTCCTAACCACTCTATACTTTATACAGTGTTACATTCCCAGACTAATTAAATATAATATAGCATATATATAGTATATGCCATACCTAGACCCCTTATATACTCACTATTATTAAATTACCATTGTTACTGGTGTCTAACCTCATTGTTAGCTTCAATGTATATTAAATAATAACTGTAAATTATGTCTCACCTGATGCTTTATCATGGACTGGTACCATTTTAAAGGTGTCAGAATCTAAAAAAAAACGTTAATATAAAAGTTAAGTATAGGGATTTTGTGATCTTGTGTCTGTAGTGGTGTTTACTTTTCCTGAATACTGCCTCATTTGCCTGTGTTTGATGCAAGGGGTGAACTGACAAATACTAGTCACCTCTTGCACACAAGTATACACTTGGGTAAAATGATATATGTGATATTCCTGTTATGTCGCTGTTGTTATATTTACACATTCATTTTTTATAGCTTTTTGTGTTTACGATGGATATTTGACCATTTAAAAGTGCATTCGAAATGTCATTGTTACCTTGCTTACACACTTATGGACTATTTATGAATATTGCATTTTGTTGAATAGGAAGAAACTGATAAAGAAATGAACTACCTCATAACTTAAGTTGACATATCCAGGATGCTGAGGATGTGGAGGAAGCTGCAAAATCAAATATATATATTTCTCATTATTAATATGAAAACATATGATGCATTTTGCTAAATATTCATATGATTGTTGCAAATCATGTATTTAATTGTACAAGTCTAAAATAAAACAATACCTCTCCAATCCCTGCAGTTCGATAATAACACGTAAAGGTTTTATCTGTCAAGAAGCATAGTATTCCTGCATTTTCTCTTTATATTTTTGATAGTCCATTACTGGGGGTGCTGCGAGGCTTAGAGGAAAGGGGAGCTCTTGGCAGCAGCACACACCGCACCCATAACGTGTAGCTGACAGTGGCTGGCAGCAGGGTGTTTGAACCAGTGTTCGCAGAGCTGTGGCCACCTGCTACAGAATAATAGTAGCGCACTGTGGCTCAGTTTCTAGAGCTGCTGGGGAGTAGTAGCAGTGGAGGTTGGCCAGAACCACCAGCCATACTCATGGAGCCTCAGCACGTTACTAATATACCGTAACAGGCAGCCACGGCTCTGTGATTGAAACTTGAGGCTGTCAGATTAGGTTGTTAATAAACAGCCTTCAGTGCTGGAACAACTAATTGACTACTAACAACTAATCAGCTGCAGGCAATCCGCGCATGCCCAATTCAAGTGCTATTCTGTGCATGGAGTGGGGTCCACAGATGAGGCTTTGATCTGCGCCCCTCCCTTGCTAATAATGACCCTGGCATGCATCTTAGACATTGCTCAACACTAGTTTTTATATATACATAAACAAGGCTATCTAAGATATTTGATGTAATTGATTAAGCAAAAGCATATCAACTATAAATCATGAATGAATAACTTATTTTCCCATAAACTAGAACATGGTTACTGTAAACATCTGGAAATAATTTTTCAAATTACATTGTTATAATCATCACTTTTGCTTTTTTGTTTTTACAAAACTCCATTCATTATTTTATATTTCATACCTCTCTAATCATTCTACTCAGAGATTCAGGGCCTGATTCAGAGGCTGAAAATAAGAACTTAAAGTTACACCTGGGCAAAACCATGTTGATTTCAGGGGAGTCAAGTTAATTTTATTCTATGCATGCAGGCTGAATGCTTTGCTTTTACTTATTGCACACCGATACCTGATCAGCTTCACTTTTAAACTGCTAATTAGACTTGAGCTGGGAAACATCACCTTTTAACTATAATACTGTTGCAACAAATGAAATTTGACTCCCCTGAAATCAACATGGTTTAGCCCAGGTGTAACTTTAAGTTCTTATTTTCAATTTCTGAATCAGGGCCTCAGAGATTGAAAATAAGAGAGGAAAGTTACTCCTGGGCTAAACCATGTTGATTGCAGGGGAGTCATATTCCATCTGTTGCAAACAGTATTAGAGTTGAGAGGTGGCGTTTCCTATCCCAAGTCTAAATAACAGTGGAATAATAAAGCCTGTCAGTATCTGTGCGCAGTAAGCAATTCAAAGATATATCCCTGCATGCAAAGAATACAATTAATTTGACTCCCCCTGAAATCAACATGGTTTTGTGCAGAAGTAACTTTCTTATTTTCAATCTCTGAATCTGGTCCAATGTTTGCAACAAATGTGGCTTATACTACCCTGATTTAGCTAGCATGGTCATTTTATATATAGAAATAGAAGCAAATCAACTCACTGGCAGACAGAAAGCAGCTCCAAGGAGTGAAGTGAGGATAATCCAAGACTTCATGATGTCACGTGACTGAATCTTTATTCCTGCACATGCAATACATATAAAGTGAACTATAGATTTTTCCTGACTGAATTTACTACTACATAATTTATAAAGGCAAAGTTTTTGAAAAGATACATGTATTCAAATATTATACAAGCATATTACTAAACTGATTATTCCATATTTTATGTCAATGTTGTTTGTTTAAAAATAATTAATTGTGAGAAAAGAAAACATTATACGCTATGAACTTGATCCAAATGCGCAATCTCACTGTGTGCATCCTATCTAGAGCTGCCACCTTTACAGCCCTGGATAGAATGTATAGAAAAGGTGCATCCATTTGCAACATGTAATATACTTGTAATAATATACAATCAAATTAAAACCCTTAAAATATTGACTGCACACTGTTACATTATGTTACATTATGCTTGACTAGAATAAGCTGCAATCAGCTGCTTATCAGGTAAAAAAAAAAAATACAAATCGTGATATGTAAAAAAGCGTAAAAAAAAATTAACATTTCTGTGCAGTGTATAATGGTAAAAGGCTATAAATGGTAATCTTGTAAAAAGGTTTAAATGCAAGAAAGAAACACTATGGGCCTGATACAGACTTAAGGTCGATTTACATACGCATGCGTGCCTAAGTTATTCACTACAAGTATAAAGCACTCCCCTCTCACGTACGTAACTTAGCTGACTTGGATCAGGCTCTATGCTTTTAGTGTTTTTATTTTAAATAAAGTTCCAGAGAAACACCTGTGTAACTCTCCATGAAAATAGTCTCAACTGCATTCTATGTGACAGTCCTTGAAGCAGGCATGTGGAATAAGTGAGTGGTGAAGTATGTTGAAGAAAGGAGCGTGTCGAGGCGAAATATAAACAAAGTTATCACTCATGGGCACGTGCAGTACTGTTTTCTGCTTTGTGTTCCAATGCTATGATACCAAACTGCATATTTCTTCCTCTCAGCCAACATGCAGTTTCATACACATTAATACTTGAAGAAAGCGTAAGCATAATTATAGACATAAAACATAGAGACATAAAAGAAGCTGTTGACATTCTACTCACATATGTGAAAAAGCCAGGGATTTATTACAATTTTTATAAATGAAGATGCCCAGGCTTGCTGGGACAAAGTTCATTTTTTTCCAATGGACTGAGGACTAGATTTACTAAACAGCAGAAAAGAGAAAATGGAGATGATGCCCTTAGCAACCTATCAGATTTTAGTTCACTCTGCTATTACATGTCATAGAATGTTAGCTAGAATCTGATTGGTTGCTATGCGCAACATCTCAATTTTTCTTTTCCGCAGTTTAGTAAAACTATCCCACAGTTTAAACTTTGAGGCTTGACTTAGATGGAGTATATAAGGTTAACATATCAGAATTTAGTTTTTTGTTTTAAGTATTGTTGTATATCTAAATATTACTTCCTAACCTGTCTCTAGAGCATCATGTTAACTGAACACGTTCTTGCAAGAAATTCCAAAAATTCCAAAGGAGCCTGGGAGGAAATCTGGCTGCTGTAAACTATGCAGAATGTTATATATTTTTGTTTGTCAGCATTGGCATTGTGTGAAATAGTGTACATATATATTCAGTTTTGCATCTTAGCAATATTACCCATTTTGGACAGGATCCAGCTTTCCCCAATTTGACCAAGCAGGGTGGAAGGGAAAATATTTTAAAATTGTACAGTAAGGATGTGTTTATTTCAGCTCTTACACCCTATCCATACATCCCAGTTTTCCCCATTTTCAAGAGGATAGCTTGGAAATTTTAAGGCAGGGTCCATTGTTTGAAATTCTGCATGATAGTGGAGTCTGGATACAGTTGGCATCCAATGCTGCAGTAGAATTGGAGATTTAGATCTGGTCCATTTTATTTATAATAGGTGCGTTTTTTAAAGAAATAACCTACAACGCATGCGTAGTAGGTGATTTACGCTGTCTACGTACCACTTAGGTTAGGAAGTAAGAGGCGTGCCAGGGTAGACTAGAGGAATGTTTAAGAAGAGTGGGTGGGGGAGGTATAATAACGAGCCTGCGAGGGTGCAGCAAGGGAACCTCCGTGCGTATTTTTCTTCTTAAGAAGGAAAATACGCACAGGAGTTAGTTAGGGAAGCCCTAAAATAAGGGATAGACAGTTTAAGTTAGGCATGGATACATGCATATCCGCACCTTCTTAAAGCTTTCCGATCTGAGAATCAGGCCATATCTTATTACCACATTTAAGAAGATTTTTATAATAATAATAATGATGATGATAGCACTGTGTTCTGTCAGATAGGCTATACAGGCACTGATATTTTTATCTTTATGGTATAAAAGACCATTGAGTAATGACAATTTCCAAGCTTAATGACCAGCTTCTTAGTCTATTGTGTTTCATGAAGAAGGTACAGTGCCAATGTCTTAAGTTCCTTTTGGTGGCTTTCCAAGCCTCGCTATTGCTTTCAGGCACTGTGAATAAAATGCTTGCTGTTATCTTGCTATGTACATATTGTTATGGTACTGGAGATGGGATGTATTTCTTGGAAAATATTACCCTTAATTAAAGAATGATTACAAAGTTTTATTATGTCTAAAAATATTCCACAGTGCTAGTGTTTATTTACAAACATATAGCATCAAAGAATATAGAGGTCGTATTTGCATACTTGACGCGATTAAATGCAATAAAATATATTTTTAAAGATAGTAAAATATATAGACAACTAAAACCAATGATCCCAGTAATGGTATTGGGAGGAGCAGAGTTTGGAACCTACCATCAAGTGTTTGATTTTCATTTAAAATTCTAATTTAAAGTGAAATTTAATGTGAAGGCAAACACTGCTTAGTATATTGGTATTTGTCTGTCATTGTATACTGTATTTTGCTCTGATGTAATTGTTTCAAATAGTTATACATGTGACAGAACATTGGGTATGAAGTGAATTGCTATTTTGTTTATTGTGGTACATTATGTATGTAGGCATTTTGTTATGTTTTTTTAATCAAATAAATATACATTTAAAATTACAATTATGTATTTTGTATCTTTCCTGGTATCCCGGCTAAAATAATAAATATATAAGTTGTTTGGGGTTTTTTTTTGCCTATAGAGACAAGGTTGAAATTTACACATTTGAGAATTTTTGACCTTGACCCAGATTGGGATATTACTTGCTGGATCAGCTGTGACCTGGCTGTGTTGGGTACAGAATAAAATTTTTTTCTGATTTTGTGTTGCTAAATATTGTGAGGTAAATGTATAAAGTGCTTTTATGGTGATTGCTGCAAGTAGCACAAATATAAATGAGTTCTGTGACACAGAAAAATTATGTTGTCAGAGCAGAACTTAGGCAGTTTACAGTACTTTACAGACATGCACATTTTGTTCTTGTGTGTAAGTCTACTCATAATATAATAGATACTAGAGGGGAAAATGAGACATAATTTGGTGTTTAGTAGATATACTGTGTGTGGGAGAAATGTATCTGTAACTGATGTTGTTCCTTATTATTATTCCTGCATTTGTATGAGAGAAAATTATTGCAATCATATAAGAATTAAAATGGCTGCAATCCACTTTTTCACTCTTAGGGCTAGATTTACTAAACTGACAAAAATGAGAAGTAGAGATGTTGCACATAGCAACCATTCAGCTTCTAGCTAACATTCTCTAGTATGTCATAGGAAATTGAGAGCTAGAATGTCATTGGTTTCATATCTATTTTTTCTTTTTCCGCAGATAAGTAAATTTAGCCCTTCATTTTTTTCATCATGTACCATATTCATAGAAAAGAAAAATAAAGAGAATATAATAAAAATAATTTTCTCACCTTAAAATCAACTGTACAGTAGTTTGTGTGGTGTCAAGAGGATGGGAAGATTGGTGATGTTGAAGCATTTTAAATGTAGCTGTTTAAGCAGCAGCCAATGATCTTTTACTAGTTTGACAAGATGTCAGCATTTCTTTTATGTAATATGTTATTTCTTTTTTAATGGACAAAATGTCTTAGCATGTTTAAATATATACGTCTGGTGTATTATTATATATTTAAAAAAGTCAGCCTTCTGACACCTAGTTATTTACTCATTTCCAATTTACAGAAAACCATCATGTTGTAATCTTTTCTACTGACTAATGTCTAACATTGATGAACACAGGCACTGTCCAAAACTACTGCAAATGTACAGTATTAAGTGGACGAGGTGAGCAGTTATGATTTTATTATTGATGCCAAATCCATGCCATTTTTTAATACTATGGATTCCCCTTATGAACTGTTGTAAGGCATATGCAAGCTCTGGTCATCCCATCAAGACAAATGAGTGTTTGCATTTCCACCACTCCCACTTGCACAGCATGGGGTGTGGGGCTCCGGTCCGAATAGCCGATTTTCGAATCGGACAGTTGTGAACTGGATGGGATTACAATTGCATATGCCTTGAGCAGGAATTGTAATCGATCCACGGAGCACCGAGCTTCCGAAAAGTGTGAAAAAAGTCTCCCACTACCCTAACCCTCCTTCCTGGCAGCCTGACCCTAACCCTCCCTAACTTGCAGCCTGACCCTAACCCACCATCTCCCGCAGCCTGACCCTAACCCTCCCTCCCCTGCAGCCTGCCCCTAACCCTCCTTCCCCTGCAGCCTGACCCTAAACTTCCCTCCCCTGCAGCCTGACCCTAACCCTCCCTCCTCTACAGCCTGACCCTAACCCCGCAGAAAGACTTTACTCACCTGTCCCCTCGGTCCGGCGAGCAACGGCGGAGGTGCGGCGGAGTGATCTGTTCTTTCCGAAAGTGAAGGGGTGAGTATGCTGAACGGCATACTCACCCATTCATAAAAAAAAATTTCTAAAAGTTCAAGCTTCGGAAAAAGGGACATTCGAAAAGAAACTTTTTCGAAAGCCACACTTTCTAACCGGAAATTGCAACCACACAGCATGACCCCAATCCAGATCTGAGCTTGAGGTTCCTATTCTTGATTGGCTACTGGGCTGAAATTCACACAGGGATGTCCAATTCAGATCACAGTGCAACCCTGATGTTTGCGCTCTGAGGGGCATGTTGAGGGAGGGAAGGGTTGGGGGGAAGTAATCAATGTAAAGTAAGGGTGAGCCACAGCAAGTGCACCCAATCCTGGTCAGAACACAGACGTAATAAAGGTTACTTTGTGTTAGATAAGTTGCACCTGCTACCGGGAGAACTGCACGAATTTCGGAGGTCTCCGGGATATTCCGGGAGAGTGGGCAACTATGTATATGACTCCCCTGCAATCAACATGGTTTAACCCAGGAGTAACTAAGTTCAAGCACTAACTTAAGTCTGGATCCAGCCCAATGTTTCCAAAGGCAACCAATCAGATTCCAGCTTCTATGTCATATCTTGTCGCTGCCTTCAGTGGTTTCTTTAGCTGTACATGAGTGAATCAGTCAATTTGAATGATCCTGACAAAATCAGAAAGCAAAGTCTGTCCATGTTCCTAGGATGAGCTTGCAAGCTATGCACATATAGAGTAAACACGAGTAAAGAGTTTTCCCAAAATGTTATGTGCCCTGAAAAGGACATGTGACACTCCTGAAATGTGTTTAATCTATTTACACCTACTCCAGTTTTATATAACTCTTTAGAAATGTCTCTCCATGTGTGCCTTAACCCCTCAGATATGCTGAGTAATTTTCTTTTTTATGTTTGAGGGTTTTTTTTGTTTTGTTTTGTTTTTTAAATCCCAATGTGTGCATCATTTTATGTTGATAATTCCTGCATTCC
>WWET01000268.1:586275-646074 GCA_011038615.1 Limnodynastes dumerilii | reverse complement strand
AGCCGCAGCCGGACCACCGGAGAGGTGAGTACCCTCTCCAGGGACTTAGGGTTAGGCTGGGGGGGAAAGGATTTAGGGTTAGGCTGCGGAGTGGGGGGGAGGAGACTTAGGGTTATCCTGCAGGTGGAGGGATTTAGTGTTAGGCTGCGAGGGGGAGACTTAGTGACTTAGGGTTAGGGAACGGGGTTGCTTACCTTTTGGAACTCCGTATTCGGTGCTCCAGGGATTGACTGTTATGCCTCATCGAGGCATAAGCAATCGATATCCCAGACAGTTTGGAACTGGCTGGGAGCAAACGGCCCTATCAAAATTGGGCCAATCGCAACGGGGACCCACACTATGTTAAAACAATCCCCCTTACATTGTTCAAGCTGCAAATTTATGTTATTAATTTAGCACTTCACCATATTTACTATGTAATTGTTCAAAAAAAAAAAAAAATTAATTATAATGTAAAATTAGTCTTTGTCCTCTGATAGACAAAAGCCAGATATTTTCATCAGATTTGGTTCCTATAGATTAGAACTCATTTTCTTCTGCAGTAATAATACAAAAATATAACATATTAATAAATTCTAGATCCTTCTGATTTTTCATCTTTTACCTTATTCTTTTTCTTGGCTCTGTGTTATGCCAGTTTTGTAGTATTATAATGAATTCAAAATCTGAAAGCTAGAAAGCTGTTTTTCAATTAAACTTTTATGTAATTCCTAACAACGGATTTTTTATTTTATTTTTAAAGAAAATTATAGAAACTTTCATTAATCATTGTAATAAGCGATACTTCAATAACTTGCTTTTTGATCATTTGTATAATCCATCCATATCTATATTACTATGTTATCAGACTAGGTGCAATGTTAATGCAAACAAAAGGTTTGTTACATTGTATAATTTCATCTTTACAGGTTCTGAGCTGACAGTGCATTCGTTCCTCTATTGTGGTTAGAATTCATCTTTAGTGTTTTCTCACTTACATGGGAATGCTGCACCTGCAGAAAAAAATTAGGTTACAGCTAAGTATACATGTTAGGACAAGATATAGATTATGTCTAGCCAGCTGCAAACCACTAAAGTTATAATTGTAAAGAAAACTCACAGTGCCACTCACCTTGATCAAACATTTATATTTCTGCGGTCACCTCACTTAGGAAATCATACAAGGCCTGCAAAAATCACAAGGATTTCACATTTATGGAGGATATTTCAGCTATGACCTTTGATGATTGTGATACCATACTCATTGACCATATTCTATATAACTATTAACTTGTACTGACTGGGCCCGAATCAATTCAACGCAAAGTCTGCGTTAATGCGATTATAACTAGCTATTATAATAGCCAAATTTTGCTGATTTTAATTGGCCCCTCTATTGGGTGCGTATAAAATTCGCTATATAAATTTGCACAGTTAGCTTTGCAATCAAAATAATGCAGGCTTCGTGATCAATTGAATCGGGCCCTATATGTTTAGTGAGAAATCGTTTTGTTTTGTACTTTGTAAATGCAACATAAATAAATAAGTTGGGTGAGGTGCAGAAAGGGGGACACATAAATTAAAAGGAAATATATAAATACCCATGGCAGCTAATGGAAGGAGTATCTTGTGGGCTTAACTCCAACAGTATACAGTAGTTAGGTTACAGTAAAAGAGAGTGGGTTAATAATTATCACTGTAGGAGAATCAGTGGAGCCTACAACTGATAGAGTCTGTCTTCTTTATTGTGTAAGTGGTAAACTATATTCTCCATGTGGAATGTAAACCATATCTAAGTTTTAAAATTAGAAGGTTGCATAGTAGCCACCTTTCTCAAGATTTATCTATCACTGAAAAGAGATGTGTGGCCATCTCAGTGGTTATGTCTGCTTAATCCAGATATGACCATTGGTCTTTAAATGAATAATTGCAGGAACTGAAGAAAATCCAGACATTTTTAGCCTAAGCTGATATAGGTCATTCTCATTGGGGGTGTATTGACCCCTGCACTTTTAGTAATACTGAGGGGGCAGCAAGTACAAAAGTCTGGGACGCCATAGAGAGGAGAAACGGAGTGAGGGAGGGAAATTTGGTGGTCAGTAATTGCTTGGAAAGGCAACAGCAGGGGCTTCAGGGAAATCAGAACATTTTTCTTCCCCTTGTCCACATCCTTCCTTTGGGTTCTGTTTACTGCTGCGAACACCCATTTTCAAATTACACACAGCCGACAGTTAATTGTCAACTGTGTGTGTTCTAGAATATGGTCCCATTGAGAAATTCTCCCCACGACCCACCACCGGACCAAACGGTTTGCAATGCTTTCGCCACCAGACGGGCTAGTGCAGGGGTGGGGATGTAGTTTAGTAGTTTTAGGGTTAGGCTGCGGGGAGGGGATGGAAAGGAGAATGGTAGACTTAGGGTTAGGCTGATGGGTGGGTATGGGGCTTAAAAGGGGAGACCTACGGTTAGGCTGCAGGGAGGGGACAGATCGCAAAAGGGAAGATTTAAAGTTAGGCTGCGGGGAGGGAGGGTTAGGGTAATGGAAGGGCAGGGTTAGGATATTAAGTAAGTTAAGGGTTGGAGTTGGGGAAATAGAGTGTCACTTACCTGAAGCAGGAAGTTTTTCAGCAGCTCCGTGTTTAAAAAAAGGTCATTCTAAGCACCGACCCACACCCCTTCCTTTAACTATACACACACACACACACCAAAATAATACCTAGAGAACATTCTTATCCTTAACAACAAATAAATGCATTGTACTAGATATATTGAGGAACATGAAAGCTATAATTTTACTTTATTATAAACTTCAATGTAGTTGTACAGACTTTATTATTCAATCTGTGATTAAGCCACGTGAATGTAGTAGCTGAAATGACTAAAAAGAAACAAGGACTTTTATTAACTTTTAATAAAAAGTCGGAAACAAGTTTCCAGGATATGTGTGGCTAGATCATGGACGGCACTTAGGGCCCCAACATTATCTGATGTTGATAGCTCTGGTTAATTCTGCTTATGAGAGCTTGTATGTACTATGCAAAAACCAAGGACCAAACTAGAGTTTGAAAATAAGAAGAAAACAGCTGGAAATGAACAAATGGGCAAAATTAGCATGGTTTCCAAGTGAGTTCTTCTTGTTTGCAAACTCTGAACTCCAAATATTTTAAATACGATAGAAAAAGGGTTAGGTGAAATGTATTTATACTCTCGATACCTGGTGCTTAGATAGAAACTTCTGTGTAACCCCAATACTGTATGTAACAGTGGCAGCGGAATTCCGATGTCAGGTAGCCATGCAGACTCCCTTCACACCTACGGGACTTCTAACACCAGGACCCTACCTTAAAAATTGCACTGTCCCCATTTTCCATGTTGAAACTGCATGTAAGGGCTTAACCAAGCCCATTCTAAACAATTACCCTACCTCCCCCCTCCTACCATGTGTAACTGTGCACATCCCACCCCACCAACAGAAAGGCTTTCAGCACAGAAGCCTGTCCCCTGAGGATCCAGATCTTTGGGGAAACTCCTATGAGTATGCATGTGCACCCCTGAAATGCCAGCATCTTCCACTCGCAAAGAAAAGCAACACCCACTTTTAATAAGTCTGGATCCGGTCCTTAGGTATAAATATATGTATCCGAGGTAACAGCCAAACCGACCTTAATGTTTTATTGTCCTTGTTGTTCTTTTTACATTTTTTTATTTTATTGAAATAAATTATTGCTTGTGAAGGAATAGATATATGGTCCATCTTTGTGTGCAGTGCTGTGATGGCTTGCTTCATGTTCCATTGTATGTTGCCTGATGTGATAAGTCAGATTTTGGATTTCGGTAGTTCCGCAAAGCATCTGCAGATGTATGGAATTAGTTCCGACAAGGCAGTGCTTCACCTCCGCCTGCCTGAACTCTGTAAGGTGGGCGGGGAAGCATTTAAATTATACAGTGGGGGGGGGAGTTTAGGGGTTACATATGTGTGACCTAAGGCTGCCTTATGGCAGTGTAAGTCAACAAAAGTTAGCATGAGAGAGGGGAGTGACAGGGGGGTTCACTTCTCCCTTCTCTCTTCTGTGTGGACTGACAGACCTCTGGTAAACGCAGAGTTCAGAATCTGGTCCATGATTTTTACTATAACAATTCATTTTCTTCTTGTTTTTTGTATTAGCTGAGAACCATTTAGTAAAATCAGATTATATCGTGTGTAACCACTCTAGATTGCAATAGCTAAAAGTCTACTGGCTTGGATTCTGATGTGGTAAGTATAGACTCCGCAGGACCAGATCCAGAATTTGAAAATAAGAGAGGAAAGTCACTCCTGGGCAAAACCATGTTGATTTCAGGGGAGTCATATTTCATCTGTTGCAAGCAGTATTAGTGTTGAGAGGTGGCGTTTCCCAGCCCAAGTCGAAATAACAGTGTAAAAGTGAAGCTGGTCAGTATCTGTGTGCAGTAAGCAAAAGCAAAGCTATATCCCTGCATGCAAAGTGCCATTAATTTCACTTCCCCTGGATTTGGTCCCTAGATATTTTTATTTGGTGATATAACAATTATAAAAAGCATTGATGACTTTTGATTTAAACTTGATGTCTTGAGTTTTCAACTAGTTAATTCTAAAATACTGCTATAGATAATGGGGTAGATCCAGAACTACGTTTCCGATCCGTTTCAACGCGTAACGTATTTACGCTATCATATTTACTATGCACTGCCCTCGTCCGGACGTACTTTTGCCGTCTTATGTATTCCAAACTCTACCTTAACCATTCCGTGCGTAACTCCTGACGGCCGTAATGGCTGCACGTACTTACGCAGCTAAACATGCCCATAATGTATGTTTATATGCCTTACCCCGCCTCCGAAGCGTAATTACGGGTGGCGTATGTTTGACACGCCCCAACGTAAGGAGATACGGTACTGACACGTGAAAGTCCCTTACACTATGAGTTACGTGGCGTAACATCTGCTCCGCGCATGCGCAGTTAGTACTAATGAGTGAATTTGCGCAAGCAGCAAGCATAAATTCACTCGCGGATGTTGTTCTGGATCTACCTCAATGTCCCTAAAGAATTCAACTTCCAAATTAAAAGAGTCATTACATTTATTCACTTTCTATTTATTTGAAAGTTGCTTTTAAAGGAAGTACACGGGAAGCTCCACAGGAACAAATCTAAGTACTATATTATTATTCTGGCAGCTGACTTGTACCCTTGTAATTAAGGCAGATATTAGATTATACAGAGCTTTTTTCCACAGTAAATGTACACATACAGTATTGTGTGCCTTGTTTTTACTCAAGGAACATTTCTCTCACATTTCTATCTTATGATTTTAAGATCTTTTTATTTTATTTAATTTTATTTATTTTAAACCAAGCACTATCATATTGCAAGTATTCCATCATAAATGCTATATTGATTACAGCACTGGGGTCTTGTGTCCTGACTCATCGGCTAACCTTGTGGCCCCTTTAGCTAAATCAAGCTGAATTGATTATATGGGCCAGATTTACTAAGCTGCAGTTTTGGAAAAGTGGAGATGTTGCCAATAGCAACCAATCAGATTCTAGCTTGGTTACAGGATAGACAGCAGAGGGTTATAGTAAATGGAATCCCTTCTGGGGATGGTAAGGTAAACAGTGGAGTACACCAGGGTTCTGTACTTGGACCAGTGCTATTTAATACCTTTATAGGTGATATTGCCTGTGGTATCGAAAATATGCATTTTGCAAATGACACAAAGATATGTAACAGGGTAGACACGCCAGGAGGGGTACACAAAATGAGAGATGATGTAGGTAGACTGGAGGAATGGTCAAGAGTGTGGCAACTGCAGTTTAATGCCAAAAAAATGCACTTGGGACACAAAAACCCAAAAGCTCAATATATTCTTAATGTCACTACATTAGAAACTAATGAGGCGGAAAGGGATTTAGGTTTCTAGCTGACATTTTCTGGTATGTAATAGGAAAGTGAGAGCTAAAATCTGATTGGTTGATATGGGTAACATCTCCACTTTTCCAAACCTGCAGCTTAGTAAATCTGACTCTATAACTCTACAGAAGTACCACAAATTCATGTAAACCATTCAAATAAAAATGTCATTCTGTGTTAAGTCTTATACATTTTTTTTTGCTTTATTCTTTACATTGACCAGCAAAATGTTTAATGTTTAAAATCTTTTTGTTTCAATAATACTTGTTTGAAAATGTATGAAATAATTTTACCTATTAAAATCCAAATTACGTTCTTATGCCAATTTCTCCATCCCTCCCAGACCCCAACCACACTGCTCATATCTAGGGCAGGTCAAACAACCTGTTTTTTTTGGTGACAAATTTTATTGACAGGCTACTGAAAGTCAGCTGTTTCTTGGAATATGTGTAGACGCAAATCTGGGTTGTAGAATTAAGTTGCATGGTGTTACATAAGTCAAGATGAATATTTTGAACATTGTGGTTGCTCTTGCACACATTTTTGTTTTTGAGGGGCTATTTTTTTTTCTTTTTAAGCTACACACAATGGGTGCTCTTCGCCACTGAGAATGGCCCTTTTTTCGAAAGTGCAGTTTTCTGACACCCCGTTTGCAAGAACTGAGTTGAAGCGAAACTTCCTGCCTTGCCACAGACAAGTGCCAATTCCCCTTCCATTACCCAAACCCTAACACTCCCCTCCCCCCCCCACAATCTAACCCTAAGTCTCCCCTTCTCACATCCATCCCCTCCCCGCAGCCTAACCCTAAGACTACCCTGCTACACTAGATCCCCTCCCTTGCACTAACCTGCCAGTGGCGTCAGGAATTGGTGGGTCCAGCAGCGGGTTACTGACATTTTCGAAATAGACACAGCCGACAATTAGCTGTCAGCTGTGTGTAATTCGAAAGTGCCATTTTTGCAGCGGCAAACGGAACCCCACACAATTAACTGTAACAACAAATCTCTGAATCTGTGCCATTATTTAGACCTTAGTTGCCTAGTGGTTTACATCATCTTTAAGAAATGGCCCCTAGAAGAAAATTGCAATATTTGCAGCTATGTAAAACTGCTCTTCAACAGTCCAGCAAAACCACAACATCTTATTTTTGTGCATTCTACTAATCCAATCTATTTACCTAATGTTGCCAATAATATTTTTGGAATGCTCACATTATGTCATTTCTAATATCAAAAAATGTGTCATTCCTGCATATGTGATTCCCAAGGCCATAATTGTGTAATTAATGTCAGATGGTTCACTTATCTTAATAAAAGTGGAATGTGAAATGAGTCATTAAGTTTCCTGTATTTCAAGATATAAATGTGCATTTATGACATAATTTACATTTTCCTAGGTAAACAGTATTTGGTAGTTTGTTTAAAGGTTGACCAGATAAAATTGACAGGGTAGCTAGGAGTTCCCCCTTTTTCTTAATTTGGTATATTATAAAACATATGATATGCTGTTAAGATATAACGTTTATAAAATGGAAACACTACTTTTATAATTCACAAACTGTTCTTTGCTACACTAACAGTGCAGAACACACAACAACAAACATTCTCATGCGGTTGCTATGTCAGATAACAATCATAAAAGGAAATAAAACTACTTAGCTATGCTTTGTGCTTTTTATGCTAACAATCTGTGGTCAACTGCTAGGAAAATAGGCCAATTGCGTGTAAGGCCTTTGCTTCTTAATTGTGTAGAGGAGTGTGATGTGATTTTTATTTAGGGAGAAAAGCTTATATGCTTATTTATGCAAAATGTATTATGTATGGTTATTTTTATTCCTGCACAGTTCTACTTCATTTATTGAGCATGTGGAGATATTTATAGATATGCAGACAATAGCAACATATTCCCATATTTAAAATGTATTTTGCATAACAAAGTACACTTAAAAACATTGAACAAAGCAAACCATGATCACTTGTGTTGTGAATGCGTTGGCATCACAGCAACAGAATACGAATTACTCACATACAAATTAATGTTTCTTCTAAAGCTGGGTACACACTGAATTATCGTGACGATCACACAATAACTGAAAGTTAGCTTTGACATCTTACCAGTGTGTGATCCAACAATGCTGTAGATTCGTGTAAGACATCATTGTGTCATGTGATTGATTTTTCAGAAGCTCCTAATTTTTAAGATCACCAACGTCATAATGTTGGGGAAAATCTTCAGTGTGTACTGTGTCCCAATGTTCAGTGTAAGGATTTCCCTTCCTTTTCCTGCATAGGGTCCTCTGTGTGGGAATGCATATCTTTGCGGCAGAGGTTAAAGCTTCACTTTCAAACAAATGCAATGGCAAATAGAGTGTAGTATGTACAGGTGCATCATGATGTGGGTCAGGCTTCATATTGTGAGTCTTTTCAAAATGTTGCATCATTAGTAAAATCCCAGTGTGTATCCAGCTAAAGATGTTAACAAGTTAGGTCATCTATCATTTTTATTTTTCAGAATGTTTTTCTTTATCCGTGTGTATTTTTGGGATCGGATAAACAGCACATGCGTAGTAACCTTTTTTACGTAAGCTACGTAGGATTTCAGCATGGAAATCCATTAGACACGGACATCAAATCCATGCTTAGTGAGATACATCCGAAGTGGCGTGCCAGTCCTCCATACGTGGAAGTTAAGTGAAAGAGGGTGGGGGGAGGCATTTAAATGGCCTAATGTGGGCGCGGTTAGGAAAGTATGCATGTATCTAAGCAACTTAAGCACAAATATACGCAGGCAGAGTTAAGGTTGCCCTATGGTGGCAGAAATCTGCTAAAATCTGTAAGTGTGAGGGGAGTGTCATGGGCGTTGTCTTGCAAATTAGGCGCGTATATTTGTGAATCCGCGCTTACTTATTTCACACTTAAGTGTGAATATGGTCCTTTGTCTTTAGTCTCTTTTGCGGATCTTACAACCACCTAACATACATTCTATTGGATGATCCCACAGTAAATCACACAAAACACAACATCCATGACACACAATATAAGTTTCTGAAATCCTGAGTGATAGCTGGTAACATCATACAGTTTGTGACCAATGCTAAACTAGATCATTTTACCTACAGGACAGTACCCACTCTAACAGGGTTGGCATATCGGTACGTCAGGACATTTATTCAGACTGAACAAACTGATTATTGCATCAGAATGTTTGTCAATCTTGACAAATAGGTCAAGGATATACACTGCGTAATTAAGGTGCCATTCAGCCGATAATCAGCTGATAGCCCTAATTATTGTGTAACATGTACCCAGTTTAAGGCCTGACTAGGTGGTAAACTAACACCACCTTTATTTGTAACCAAGGGCGTAACTACCGGGGGTTCAATGGGTTCAGTTGCTGTGGAGCCCAGCGGCTTAGGGGGCCCAGCAATCACCCCATTGCACCTGTACTAACGTTCCTCCTGCAGGTGCCGGCTGCATGTTAAACAGTGCTTTGGAGTCTTTCTGTGCAGCGCTACAATAGAGGGTCATGGTGATGGACAGTCTATGCAGTGACCCTCTATATCAGCGCTGGGAGAGAGATTGCACATCACTGCTTCACATGCAGCCGGCAACTGTTGTTCCAGTGGTCCCTATCATACCCCAACCCTTGGGCAGCTATTCCACCATCAAGAGTCCTGACCCTCTGTCTTTGAAACACTTTTATCACAGGTGCTGTTGATTAGCCAAAGACTGATCACACCCAGGTTCTATACTGCTGCTCCAAAACCTGGTCAGGATTCTCTACATTACTTTCATGTGGACATGTGCTGTCTCAATATATATATATTAGTTCTGAGTTAGGGGGGCCCTAAAAAAAATTCTGCTGTGGGGCCCACAAAGTTCTAGTTACACCCCTGTTTGTAACTTTAATAATTAGTTACTATAAATAATGAGTTACTCTAAATATTATCACAAATATCTTAGTAATCAGCATTATAAAAGTGCAAGTATTACAAAATAGATTATATATGTTTTACAGTATATAAAGAATTATATAGGAGGAAAGGCTAATATAGAAAAGTAACATTGAAATTGTACTAAAACATGCTAAACCATTATAACCAATAAATTCATCATCATGTTCAAGATAAAGAATAATAGCTGCAAAAGACACAGCTCTTGCAATTCTTTAGGGAATGCTGGCAATATTCCTAAAAAACGTTCATATTTGTAACGCTAAAATGAGTTGGTAAAATAAAGGTAACTTTTTTATATTTCAAAATAGCGCCCAATGATTATAATTTTTTATGTGATGTAAAAGTGTCAAGTTTGTGGTTGTGTGTATATGTGTAAGTATGTATGTATATATACACACAATTACCAGTCGCCAGGTTATGTGTTGAATTTTTAAATATAGAGTTATGCATTATATATTTACGCTGGGACTTGCTTGTGTCCTTTTTTAAATTCTTATAACAGTTCTGTCAACAGAGTTCTCCCCTGCCCTCTACCCCACCCACTTCCTGTTCAAACCACGCCTCCAGTCAGTTAACTCCTCTCTAGTTATCATAAGCCTTTTTTAAAAGTTTCATCCATAAGGGCATCTGGATTCAATACACCATGTTAAACTGTTGAATAGACACTTTTTCTAATCTAATACTAATATAAACTGAGATATGTGATGAAACTCAAATTTATCACTCATGTCTAATTATGAGAAAGATGTATATGTATATTGGAAATAAAAAATTGTTGTGAAGCTTTTAAAAGTGTATGCACCATTCTTTCCCTGAAAAAAAAAATATATAAAAATAATTGTGCTCAGTTAATTGGATCTGTTTATTTTTGCAATAGTTGGTTGCCAAAAAATAAATTCTGGAATCTCCTTTGGGACCGCTTTTTTTTTTTTTTTTTTCAGGCCGAACACCTCTTTGATTTGTCTTATTTGAGCCTGTGCTCTAGAATACAATGTACAATCTTGCATTGTAACAACTGGTTACAAATAATAAACAGTAAAAAAAAACTTTAGATGTTTTTTACCAAACTAAAAGGGATGATCCTCGAGCCTTCCAGCATTCTTTAGTCTATTCCTAATAAGGAAAGTTTGTACAGTTCCAGTCCAGCTTAGAGGCACAGAGTCCCATGTACGGGTTTCTCTCTTATTGCTTATTTTTTATATTTAAAAACCACTTTTGAATGTTTTTAAAGATCAGTGTTCATAATAGCATGACCAGGGAAGAGACCATTTTCACTGTGGAAGATTTGGTCGTCTGGTTCCAATAAAAGGGAAAACTGAATGGAGGAAGCTGAAGTGAGCAGCAAATCTGGTAGTGAATCTTTCCTCCCTGAAAATCAAGACAGAATCCTGGGATTTACAGCAGCTACAGATGACTTCTTTTTTCTCACATGTGGCAGAAAAAATATGAAGAAGACATTGTATAAGTGTATCTTTTTCGCACTTTGATTTGAACACATTTCCATGTTTTATATTTGAAAAAGAAAGAAAACTGTTTTAGTTGATGGGTAAGAAAAAATATTTTATCACTTTTAATTGATGGTTCATAAGTTGTTTTATAACAAACAAGTTATAAATGTTTTACACTAAGTCTTAGTATTACACTAAGTCTCAGTGGTGATGCTTTCACATAGAAGGAGCTGTGCTCTGTGGATTGACACTAATAGGAGTTATCTATCAAAATTAGCACTGCGTTTTAGGCAATGGAAGCATTTTGGCAGTCAGTAATTAGCAGGCTTGTCTTCATTGTGTAAGAAACCTCACAGTCACTAAGTGTGTCTTTGTATGATTACACAGACATTCATACATATGCAAGCTCATATACATTCATACATATGCAAGCTCAAATAGGTATGGATAAATAACACATTACAGAGCTATTCAAGGATTAAATGATTAATATTGAAAGCAGAATCAGATTCCATGTTAACTATTTATTAATACCATTAAAATGTATCCAATTCTTTTAGAGTGCATATTAATAAAAAAAAAAAGTCATTAAAAACAAAACAGTGAGAACTTTATTGGAGCTAGAAGGCATTCCTAATTTTAAAAATGTATGTCATAAAGAACTGTGTAATTAAGCAACAGAGCATTATTAACTATACCTTTACAGTATTATAATTCAATGCACAGGAGACGGATGGTCTGATAACCAGACTTTAATGTACTGAGTGTGTAGATTTAGAGGTGGTCCAGTACTCTGCAGTCACTTTACTTTAATAATAGCTCAAAGCAATCATTACAGGGAGGCTTTGAGCATTGCACCTTAATAGTCTTTTACTATACATTTTATATTTGAATGTTATTAAACTGAATGAAATAATTCCTTTTTCATGCAAAACAGATTTAGTGTTTTTATCAAAAGACTTCCTTGTGTATGTGGATGTGAAAAAACACCTGTTAAACGCAAAGGAAAAACCTTTTACGTGTCTTCACTTTTAATTCATAGTATTCATGGTATGCTCTTAAAGCTTCCCTACAGCATCCTGTACTATGTTCTTCATGAGCTTGCAGTATAGCAATATTATGAAAGTGGTGTGGAAATAGACGTGAATAAAGAGTTATAGTCTTTCAATTAAATTAATGGGAGAAGTGACAGTATGACATACCAGTGTATAACACCACAGTTATACACTGACTTTTTATAATAAACCAAAACATTACAAGTGCTGCAGGTAACATTGAAAATGATGTGAAAAAATTAAATGGAATGAAAACGCATGTAAGAATCCATATGCTTTCTATAATATTTTTGGAGACCTGGCACAAGAAAGTTTTAGGTGACTCTTACCCTTGAGTTTGTTATTCATATTGCTAAAATGTATCATTTATAAAGCTTTCATTTGGCATATTGTAATAAATCATGTCCACTGCCCCACTGTCATTTTAACAGAACATGTGTGTGTCCTAATTAGTGTGGTGCTAGTCTTTATACATGTACAAAAGAATTTAACGCAGTAAAAATGATAAATGTGAGAAGTCTCACAAACCACAGCGCTTTCACTGTTAAAAATAGCAGCTGAAAACCAAGATATAGGGTACTAGAAATAAACCCAAGGTAAAAAAAAATATTTAACGTAGAGTAAAAAGGAAATCCAAAAAGCACTCATGCATTTGCAATTATATTCACCCCATCACCCCAAAAATAAGATGCCATTAGTAAATAATAAAATATCTGCCTATAATATAGCTGTAAATGAAAGACAACACCAAACAGTCCTTAATACTTGGTGCGCCTATATTGTGTAATTCTTATAGTACTTATATTGAAGTATTACTCCTGCCATTTATTGTGCAAGTCAATATATAGTCAATATAGTGGAATACAAACTGATGGGAGCCGTCGCTGAGAAAATGCAATTTTAGAAATAGAGATAGCCGAAAGCTAATTTTTGTCTGTCTTTTTCGAGAATTTTTTTTAATGAATGGGTAAGTATGCCGATTGGCATACTTACCCATTAATTCTTTGGAAAGCCCGCCGCACCGATCGGAGGTGAGTAGGAATCTATATAGAGTTTTAGGGTTAGGCTGCGTAGAGAGGAGTTTTAGGGTTAGGTTCCGGGGAGGGGAGTTTTAGGGTTAGGCTGCGGGGAAGGGAGGGTTAAGGTTGGAGTAATGGAAGGGTAGGCTTAGGGTAATGGAAGGGGAGTCTTACGGTTAGGCTGTGGAAAAGGGAGTCTTAGGATCAGGCAGTTGGGAAGGGAGGGTTAGGGTTAAGGTAATGTTAGGCAAGGGTGATGGAAGGAGAGGGTTAGAGTAATGGAAGAAGAGGGTTAGGGTAAGGATAAGGGTAAGGTTTGGGGTTAAATTCATACTTAACATTCGCTGTAGAGTCTTCTTTATGTTGGTGATCCCTTGCTTCTTTTCACCTCTGTGAGGCATAATCAATCGATTTCCTATCCAGTTCCCAACTGCCTGGGAAAAAAAACCCTTTCAAAAAAGGTCCATTACGCAGCGGCAACCTACACTCCATACAAATAATTGCGTTGGAAGAAACAGTGAGACCGGCAAAAAGATAAACCAATATTAATGTAAATAAAAGATAAGGCTAAAAACAACAATTCTAAGTTAGTTAAAATTTACTTTCAATATGTTAAAATATATAAAACAAAAGTATATATATATAAAACAAAAAATAATAACAGTAACTTCCATTAGTGGGAGAGAATCTCTGTATCATGCTGTGGATGGTAGTGGAAAACCAGAGTCCTTAATGTACCTGGGTGGTAGATAGAATCCATGCTGAGGAGATGGTGAGCAGCTGAGGCGGAGAAAGAAGCGATAGCACTCGCGACGTGTTTTGGGCTTGGATCGCACTTGGTTAGCCATGTGGATATGGATAGGAACCATGGGCTGGATCACTATATATCTGTATGTGTGTGCTGAATACTTAAGGTAGGGTCCAAGGCATGAAAGTGCACACTCAGGAATGCAGGGGATAGTGTCGACATTCTTGCATGCAGAATTTTGGATACCAAAATCCGTATTTTAGCCTCAGATATAATTCAAACATTATGGGCCGGATTCAGAGCTCCGGCCGCAATGCAATTGAGGCCAGAGTTCTGCGAAAAGTGCTACTGCGCATGCGCAGTAATTTTGGAACGTAATCTATGTTACTTCTTGCAACGTAGATTGCGTACACGCGGTCTTTAAAACCGCATGTACACAATCTATGTTGCAAGAAGTAACGTAGATTACGTTCCAAAATTACTGCGCATGCACAGTAGCACTTTTCGCAGAACTCCGGCCTCAGTTGCATTGCGGCCGGAGCTCTGAATCTGGCCCCATATCTGACGCAGTTATAGTGTGGGACAAGGTGGCAGTCTTGCATTTAGACTTAATACTACCCACTAGCAATTTGTCACTTAGAGCTTTAAAACCACGTGTACGCAATCTACGTTGCAAGAAGTAATGTAGATTTCATTCCAAAATTACTGCGCATGCACAGTAGCACTTTTCGCAGAACTCCGGCCTCAATTGCATTGCGGCCGGAGCTCTGAATCCGGCCCTTTAAGCTCAGCTGTATGTGAATTATTATGATTATAGTGACAACAAGGAATAAGATTTCTGCACACTGATGTCAGTATATTATATACATTATTATTAAATATTCTCAGTTTTATGTCCTTTGTTTTGCATCATATTTAAGAATTTGCACTTTATTGTTCCGCCGAACACAATTTTGTATGAACCAACCGGATTTTATGTCAAAGATAAATTAAGAATATGTAGGAATATGGACATTGGACAGTTCATTTAAACTGTTGGCTTCATTGATCGACTCTTCAGCTTATAGCCGACAGCTTCATCAGGGAGCCACACTTGAGGATGGGCAATCCAAACACAAAACCCAACATGAGAGCTTCCCCATTCTTCCCACAGTTATGAAACACTCCACTTAAGCGCCTGCAATGTCTCCTAAGTGTGTGTTCCATCTACTACTTAGACACTGCTAGCACCACTGAGAACTATCATCCACAGATACGGAGATTCATTCCCGCTATGGGACGTTACTGTTATTATTTTTCTTTATGATTTATATATTTTAATATATCGAAAATGTTAAATGCTTTGATAAAATCTTTTTAACAAACTTAGGATGGGTCTTTTAGTTCTTATCTTTTATAAGGCAAAATGGGACTATAATTTACATTGACATTGGATCTCCTTTTTGTTGGTCTCACTATTTCTTCCGGGACAATTATTTGTATGCCACCATATTGACTATTATCACCTACAGCACTTTTTAAACATTCAATTTTACCTTTGTTTTAATAGAAGTATAGTATAAGGAAATATAGATATTTGGTTTTGTTATGTAATCATCTAGCAAGGATTAGAGATAATTTAACCTCATGTCTCCAGTACACTGAAATATTTAGAAATGTATCTTGGACAGTATGACTCCCAGAGGCTTGATCATCTCTCTGCTACAAAGAAGACAAGTTATTTCTTTATTGTGGGAAAGTCCTGCTTATGGTTCCAGTTCCAGTCACACCCAGAAAAGCCTTGTGGAGCAGAACAAACTTTCATGTTAGCTTTGTTTGTACAAAATGTTAAGATAATAATTTCTGTTACATATCCAGTTTCAAATAATTCAGATTTAAGTCTTTGGCTTATTTTCCCTCATGTTCTGAGGATTTTTCAGAGTAGCAGCAATTATACAGAGCAAATAATTAATGGAATAGTTATTTTTTTTATTTAATTAATTACATATTAGATGATTCAATATTTTTTATTAATATATGTGTGTCTTTTTCATTTGTATTTTCCAAACCTCATAGCTCCCTGTTGCATTGGTCTAGGACTGACAGACCATAACAAAGACTGAGACATTTATTTATCTCTTCAAACCACCTGATTCTCACTTCTGAATACTGCATGCTGTAATTAGTTAGCAATGGCCTGTTATTACTAGTTTTGACAAGCCAACCTTAGAAGTAGGAATTCTAGGAAAAAAATAATAATAACAAATCTTTGTTAAAGGCTTTAAATAGCATAAAACAGCAAAATAACCAGCTGCACCAATTATCTAGTGATGTAGGGCAGCAGAAAAAGTGCTGTGGATGTGCTGCAACCATACGGGTGGCCACCATACTGAAGGCTGTCAGAAGCGAGATACTCATCTCGTCTGCCACAGCCACCTTAATTTGACAGGCTTCTGAAAAAACATCTGAATGCTGATTTTTAATGTGTTTGGTCTGAACTGATCTCTAGTGACGTACTTTTTGTATATTTCGAGAGTTTAAATTTCCTCCCTTGTATGTATTAACATACGAGGCTAGATTTATTAAACTGCGGATAAGTGAAGATTTTAACTGGCATCGTCTAGTATGTAACAGGAAAGTGAGAGCTAGAATCTGGTTGCTAAGGGCAACATTTCCATTTTCCTTTTCCGTAGCAGATCTAGCCCAAATTGTGTTTGACATCCAGACTTTCAAACATTCAATTTGTCCAGAAACTTTAATTATATTGCAGGGGGTGTTTTATCGCCTTCCTTTTTTTTTTAGGATAATGTAAGGAGAGCCAGATGTAGGACCACCTTAGCAGTGGAGGGACATCTATCCAGCGAGTGCGCAGGCTGCTTGCTGTTCTGTGCATGCGCAGAATGACGACTGAACTGCATATGCACCAACCAGTGACAGCAGCTAAACAGCGCTGTTGAGTTCTGTTTTTAAATTACTTGGGCTGACAGCTGCCCCTAGTACTTTAGACGTGGACGCCTGCTACAGTGTATATCAGCGTGCCGTGGCTCTGTATATGATGCTTCCATGGAGCAGTAGTGCAGGGGGTTGCCAAGAGCTAACAAGTATTATATACTCATATTGAACTAACAAGTTAGCCTGGTTCACCGTATTTAATGAAATCGTTTTAAGGCAGCATTCTATGACTGAAAGCATATACTACGACGGGAAATGAGCGAGGGAGCTGGGGGAGCATCAGCCGCACCGCACACAGGGAGCGGAGGAGACAGGCACCTCAAGCCAGTAGCTGACTGAATGAGAGAGACTCCTCATCCAGAAATGAGCCTCCTTCGGCCAGTCTGCTGTCACGGCACAGAGTGCCGCCGGTAGCTTATATATATATAGCAGTAAAAAGTGTGACCCGTAATTTTTTTATATATATAAAAAAACACAGTAGAATCATGTTTCATCTTTAAAGTTTAGGTAGATAAAAGCATAGGATTGTTTGATCTTGGCCCTTTTTGCAAAGAACATTCTTAAAACATGGAAATAGTTTTACTGCTTGCTGTACATTATACTTGTTTTACTTTGGTTTACAATACCAATGAAATTATCATCAAACAACGTAAAGGTCGATCGCCCTGACTACGGAATTTACTATTGATAGTATGAAACGTAGACATACAAGCAGTGGTTTGTTTTACAAGTATAGTGCTATGATCTCATATCTCTAGGAGCCTGAAGACCACCCACATGTTACAGCCACAAAGCTAATGGCATCTACAGCCCAGTGGGACACAGACATGTTTAGCAGTGTTAATAAATCTCCTGCCATTTGGAGTAAATTTCTTTGCTAATTGGCAAATGTTATTAAACTACACATGGGGGAACTTTAAAAACAGTACATGAAAAAATGTACTGATAGTCTTATGTCTAAACATAGGAAGAATATATGTAATGAATGCTAGTACAACTAAGAGGCATGTACACTAGAGGAATATATGTAGATAACGCTGAAAAGAACTAGGCTAAGCCTTTTCAGAGCTGTAGCAGGAAATGTATATATGGTTTATTAATGTAGCTACATCTTCATTTTTTGCCACATGACATGCCCAAACCGGGGTGCATTCATTCTGTGAAACAAAAGTTCTAATTTCAAAATACAGACAGTTGAAAAACTAATTTTCGTCTGTCTCTATGTTGAAAACATTAGTGATTAGAACTTTTAGTAATGAATAGGGAATTATGGCAAATGTATTTCTATTTATACTATATTTCCATATATACTTACTCATTCATTAATTCAGAAACCGCGGTCACACGGCCGCAGACCTGCTGCACCAGACTAGACCGGACAGGTGAGTATAATGGGGAGTTTTAGGATTATGCTGCCAGAGTGGACTCCCAGGGTGAGGCTGCAGGGAGGAGAGTCTTAGGGTCAGGCTGCAGGGAGGGGAGTCTTAGGGTCTGGCTGCAGGGAAAGGAGTAATAGGGTCAGGCTGTGGGAAAGGAGTCTTAGGTCAGGTTGCGGGAATGGGAGTCTTAGGGTTAGGCTACAGGAAAGGGAGTGTTAGGGTCAGGCTTTGGGGAGGAGAGGGTTAAGGTAATGGAAGGAGAGAGTTAAAGTAATGTAAGAGGAGGGTTAGGGTAAGGATCAGAATAAGGGTTTGGATTAGATAAATACTCACCATTTGCTGCTGCATTTTTGTCCTGGGGATGATCGATTGCTTTTCCTTGGTGAGGCAGAAGCAATCAATTTCACAGCCAGTTCGGAACTGGCTGGTATAAATTGGCATTTTTGAAAAAGGGCCATTCTAACCACAGACCCACACCCACACAAACCTATATGCATCTGACAGGGCTAGTATTAAGTCTATTAAACATAAGTTAAAAACAATGTTGATGCCACAATTAACAACACATAATAGGGTTAATTTTTAGTCTGGGATACTCTCGACATTTGGTCATTACTCCCAGGAGAGTAGGCAAAGTTCATGCAAATCACGACCTCAATTCCCGCCCCCTGCTATCTATATTGCATTACTAAGGATGGGTGGGCAGAGCTTAATGATGTATTTTGTGTCATTATGCCCCACCCCATCCTTAGTTACACTATGATTTGTAGCATTGGTAGGCTTGAGACAGGCCACAGAGTGTGATTTACATAAATCACATCATCACGCTCTGCCTTACTTACTGATGGCTTTCTGTTCTCTCTGAGAACTCCCAAAGGTAATAAATGAGAAGTTGGCAACTACTTACTAGCATGTTTTTGAAATGTGGGAAGAAACCAGAGGAAACCCATACAGACACAGGAAGAATATATAAATTCCACAAAGATAAGGCCTAATTCATAACCTCAGTGCAGTGAAAAGCAGAAGAGCTACCCATTGGGGCCACTGTGCTGCCCTGTCAGTCCTCTAGTTTTGCGACTTCCCCTGTTAAGTCACCAGCCCCATGCTAACCACACACAGTCTCCCTGTTATAGTCTAAACCATCCTAGGTTGTAAAGCATTTTAGCCTGTAGAGAATGGCATTCTACCTATTTATTTATTTATTTATTTATTTATTTATTTATGTATTATTTATTTCAGTGTACCATACTAGTTAACTGTTTGTATAGGTAAAACAAATTGGGAGGATTGTAACATAGCTTTACCCTCAGGGTGTATTATAGGATGGTATTTCCTTAAAGCACTAAACTTATTCACTTTGAGCTTCTCCCTTCCTTTAGACATCCTGTGTATGTGTGATGAACCTCTTGATTAAAAGAAGACCTTTATTTAGAAACTGATGTCATAAAACAAATATGTCAGAACTATTTACATAACATCCTTGGGCAGAATTCCAGAATGTAAATCAAGCAGGTAATGGAGAATAAATACACTACTGTGGGAGCCACAAAAAAAAAAAAAAAAGGCAAATTAAAATGGGGTAACAGATATTAGGTGCTAGGCTGGGGAGACAGTGGGCTGGATCCAGACTTAAGAAGGAGCTTGAAAATAAGAGAGGAAGGTTACTCCTGGGCTAAACCATGTTGATTTCAGGGGAGTCATATTTCATCTGTTGCAAATAGTATTAGAGTGAGGTTTCCTATACCAAGTCTAAATAACAGTGTAAAAGTAAAGCTGGGCAGTATCTGTGTGCAGTAAGCAATTCAACGATATATCCCTGCATGCAAAGAATACAATTAACTTGACTCCTTCTGCAATCAACATGGTTGTGCCCAGGTGTAACCTTCCTCTCTTATTTTTAGTCTCTGAATCAGGGCCTTAATTACAAGCTCCTTCTTAAGTCTGGATCCAGTCCAGTGTTCTCATAAGAAAGAAAAAGGTGTATATTACTTCCCCCTCCATCCCATATCTCTTATAACTGTGTAATTAAATTATACTAAAATAATTTTTTGTATCCCCTAAATCAATAAGAATTTTAGTATGTGGACTATAATAATCTTGTTATAAAGATAAAAGAGTGTGTATTGCCCAGATATTTTGTCCTGATTAAGAACCAGTAATATATACCAAATAAACTTAGCAGAATCCTGGAGGACCAGAGGTCAAAGAGTATCTTCTTTCCACACATGACAGACCTGCCCTGAGATTACTCCTCTTTAGTATAAACTCTTTAATCCTCTGTTATGGGATTCTTTATAAGGAAAACTCATAAACCCATGTCCTATCAGCAACAGTATAAACAAATTATAATCATAGTCCAAACCAGACAAACAACGCTTTTCCACTATCCTGACCCAAAAGCATGCGTTGTCACATCTCTCCACTGCTTCATTATACCCGCTGAATAGGTTCTCAGCTGCCTGGTTTGGACTGTGATAAGACTTTGCTTGGACTGACATATACTTTTGCTGATAGGACATTTACTTGCTTATTAGATGTGTGATTTTGGATTTTGTTATACGTGTTTCTTTTGAATTGGACTATATATTATTGTCTCAAGCTTATTGTTGGTTTTGGAATATCTAAAAAGCAGACAGCCTGATAATTCTAATGGGACTTTTTTACCCATAAGACTTGTCATATATACTTTTCGATCTAGAATTTAACTTGAACAAAAGGTTGCCCTGTGCTAAAAATATATATATAGGGATAGAGATATCGGCGCCGGTAAACTATAGAACAAACTGTCTCAAACTTCCACTAACAAAGGTCTCTTCCTATGAACACAAAGTTAGTAAGTGCCGAGGAAACTCTCTCAAAATTCTAGACTAATACAAATCCAACGATGATCAAAAGAACTCTTGAACCCCGTTTGCAAACAAAATTCAAAATCCAATCATTCACGATTAAAATGACATCTAAACCACAATTCACATATGTTTCAAGTACCAAACTTCCCTCTAGGAACCTTTAGTAATTCATTCACTATCCAATAAGTAATGGTCCAAATACGTGATGGGAGGGGTACAAGACCCAATGTCCCCCAGAAGGTTCCTTAAACGTAATTCAAACGATGAACGTTCTTACCAATAACACCCAATCTCAATGGAGGCTTGAAGTATGTTCATATACAGGTAAGTAATATGCAGGTATATGCAAGTAATGACAGGTAAGTATAAAAATACCGTATTATTGCATTTGTTTAGATGTCATTTTAATCGTGAATGATTGGATTTTGAAATTTGTTTGCAAAACAGGGTACAAGAGTTCTTTTGATCATCGATTTGTATTAGTCTAAAATTTTGAGAGTTTCCTAGGCACTCACTAACTTTGTGTTCATAGGAAGAGACCTTTGTTAATGGAAGTTTGAGATAGTTTGTTCTATAGTTTACAGGCGCTGATATCTCTATCCCTGTATATATATTTTTAGCCTACTGTGTAGGGGCATTAATTTGTCCCTGTAGTGAGGAGAGAGTGGTGTAAATCCCCTAGGATAGAGATTGGCTGCAGGTCTTGGGAGCGCAAGTGGAGGCATCCATTTTATTTTGGTTTCCCAGTGCTAGTTGATGTAGTATGTGTTTGTATTTTTATATTTGTTAGCAATGATAGGCACACTTATTCATACTGATAACAAGCAGCAGCGGTCCTATGCAGTGATTCACACATTTCTTTATCTATTAATAATCATCTATACTATTATAAGTGTGGCAACAAAAGGAATATGCCTTTGTTTAAATCAGAATGAATAAGAATGAATTTAGTGATATATGTTCCAATATGTTCCGATATGTTCCAATCCATATGTTAATGGATATTGTGAAATAACATATATTTATAAGTCCAAAGTTTCTAAAAAGAAATTTAATTTTGAACATAATGGGACTGATTCAGGGTTGAAGTGAGAGCAAGATCACAGTGATCTGCGTGGAAAGCGAACTTCATTCTTTTTTTTAAGCTCAACTCTAAATTCTAGTTCAACATAAAGATGTGCAGTATTTGGTTGCAATAAGCAACATCAGCCGGTATTTTCCATGCATGCAAAGCATCAAAATAAATGTGCACATTGCAGAATGGTTTGTCCGAGCTCAGACTTGCACCTTTTTGAGCTGTTGCTCCTGACTCTGGATCTGCCCCAATACCAGGTTCTCTTTATCATTGTATGAAGTAAATACACTGTAGATCCTCAGGCCTGCTTTCAATCTTCTCTGATGATGTCAGTATTATGGTATTCTACATGCAATGCACTGCTAGAGCACATTCAGTAATGTGGATCCAGTTTTCATCTGCTTCCAATTGGCAAATGAGACCATTAGTAATAAAAGGAATAAGACCCAGAAATTGCTGTTCCTGAACGAATAGGCCTTGCAACATCTCTTTGCATGGACTGCTGTGAATGATTGCTTTAAAATTGTAAAGCACTACGTAATGTGATGGCGCTATATAAAATGATGTTCATTAACAAATAAGTAAATATTATAGGCAAGGGGCCAAGACTTTTCCCTCTTTACCATGAGTTTCTTTTTGTGTTCTGCATATCTGCATGCTGCCCAACACAATCTTTTCCATCCAGACTTCCGACAAATGACATTTCCGAAAAGGGTGCATATACGCAATCTACGTATCAAAACGATATGCAGATTACGTACAATAGCTACTACGCATGCACAGTAGCTATTGTTCATTGAATTACATCCGTCTATGGAAGACGGACTTAGTTCTGGATCCGGCCCCATGTCTTGCAGCCTAACCCTAATTTTATACCCGCCACCACAACCTATAGCTATTGGGAATAGGTAACTGTTCACAATAACAATTTTCTATTTGTCATTTTGACAATTATACAACCGCCATTCTGGGTTGACCAGACCGGCAAATGCATTCCCAGATGCTAATTACCTTAAACTAGTGGAATTACACATATATTCCCCTCAAGGCATGTAGGCTTAATATGCCAGTGTTGGCAGAGGATCACAAACCTGTACAGGTAGATGGAATTAATTTAACTAGTTGAAGGCATACCTACTGTAGGTAATTCCAAGAATGTGAAAAACCATTAAACTCTCTCTCTCTCTCTCTCTCCTCGTGTGCAATTCTTGGACCTGACGTGGAATAAGCACGTGTGGATTCGCAAATATACGCAACTGAGTTGCAAAACAACTCCCACGACACTCCACTCATTCTACGGAATTTAGCTGACTTCCACAACAAACCTTAACTCTCCTGCATATTTCTGTGCTCAAGGAGCATGCAACATTTTATAAATTGCGCCCTTCTTGGCCCATTTAAAATACCTCCCCCCACTCATTCTAAACTTCCTTCTCACTTAAGTCTGGCATCTTACTGAGGCGGGGATTTGGGGATGTGCGGAGTGCTTGCATGTTCGTAATAGCTGAATTCCATGTGTATCTTTGTATTGTGGGCATGCGCCTTGGAGCACCACGGATAAAACCACACAGAAAATCAAAACTTACTTAAGTGTGAATCAGGGCCCTTGACTCTATGCCAGGAATACGACACCCGTAATTATGCTTTGGAGGCAGGGTAAGGCATTTAAATTATACAGTATGGGCGTGCTTAGGCATGTAAGTATGTGCAGTCATTACGTCCGACAGTAGTTACGCTTGAAAAAGTTAAGGTAGGGTTTGGAAAGCCTAAAATGGCAAAAATACATATGACCAAGGGGAGGCCCAGTGTGCTTAATATTTCTCCATAGCACTTTGTGCATTAAGGTGTTATGTTACTAGGGCAGCACAGTGGCTTAGTAAGTAGCACGGCATAGAGCAGAAGTCATGCATTCCGTATGTTCTCCCTGTGTCTGCATGGGTTTTCTCTGGGTGCTCTGGTTTCTTCCCACAATCCAAAAACATGCTGGTAGGTTAATTGGCTGCTAACTGAAAAATTAAACTGCGTGTGTGTGTATGAAATTTGGAGTGAGTCTCCAAGGAATTAAGTACTGATGTGTGTAAATGTAATATATAATAACAATATAATAAGTATAATAACAATATCTGGAGGGTGGTAGGTTCAAGAAGGGATTCTTCACAGGAATGGTGGTTAATGGTTGGTTACCCATGTTGTTGTCCATATTCTGAAATATTTCTGCTCTGGCACGTTCCCCATATATATATATATATATATATATATATATATATACATATACATACAATTTCGGAATAATATTTTTACTAAAGATTTTAAAAATTTCAATACCAGTTTGATAATTTGGTGGTGAGTTCCTAACATAACCTTTATTCATTTTGTTTTTTTAAAAGAAGGATTTCAGATTTAGATAATTATTTTGTCTTATTGCCTATGACAGAGTAACAGGGAATGCTTGGTGTGTATTCTCTGCTTTCCACCTGGTTCTTGCTATGTTTTTCTGCCTGTGATCTTATGCTGTTTTCACATCAGGACCCGGCAATAACCAGGATTTGTGAGCCTGGCATATTGCCATGTCAACAGGTCATTCAAGGGTCCGATCACCATGTTCACACTGCAGGGTTGATTCAGGAAATTCCGGGACCCGGTTCTTACCTGGCTGTATTGTGAGTTAACACACTGTGTAATTTGTTTACTATAGCCCTGGCATCAAGTGTAATAGACAAATTACATCAGTCAAGTGCTTTCTGTGAGACCTTGGAATTCTTTTCACCTGTGTCCAATTCCTGGGCTATTAGACCCAAGTTGAAGCAGTGGGAGGGACCCTTTCACACCGAGCCTTGACCCGGGTTGTTGCGGCTTTCCCCGGCAATGACCCGTGTTTTTGGTGCGATGTGAAAGGGGCATTATTTACTTTTTGCAGTACTCTTGACCTTTTTAATACTCTTGTTAGTCAGCAACTGTTTTGCAGTAGTCCTGTGGTCTCCTTGTGGTGAAGTCCACCATTCAATTTGATGGGGTACCTGATGAAGGTTGTGGTTGCCAAACAAACTATCACAGGAGCAAAATGCATCTGGGATCAATAATTTAACAAACGTTGACAGTCAGTACTGTGCTTTATTATTATGATATATAATTTAGATGTTAGCTTTAGGCTCTGTTTTATTTTATTTATTTCCCTTTCTAGCTTGTCTGCTTAAAATATAAGTGGCACTAGCTCTGTTGTACTCCTATAATATATCTAATTTATCTACAAAACTTAAAAGGCTCAGCTCTTGAACTCATTGGGGTTTATTAATTAAATGGCACCAGTGGTAAGATTTACTGACTTTTGCTGCCAGTAACTTCTCAATGCAAAGACTGGAGAAGCTTATTGTACATACTTGTACGATGCTCACACTTTTTTTGTTAATATAGTTTTGTTTTGTTTCCACTTGGTTATAGAGTTATAGACATCCAATATTAGTATCTGCTTTGTAGGACAGTTATATCAGTTTTTAACAAAGTGTTAGCTCGGATCCACACGTAATAAATGCAGAATTTGGCTGTCTGATTGGCAATTCACATGTACCTACCAGATGCTCAGTTATGGCTCTCCATATGTATGGAACTTAGGTCCTGAGAATAATGTTCCCAAATACACGCCGGCACATGCCTGTGCCCTGTATAGGCAAACCCTGATCATTCTATGCCATTATCAGCATCAATGCAAAATATTTCTTTTAACTACATTTTACTAACATGTCCTATGACTATGAGTGCTAATAATCATAACGGTTGACCAGTTTGAAAAAAGCTGAAAAAAAGAGGTAGAACTTTACACCTTGGCAAAGCCATGTTGACTTTGAGGAGGGAGTCAAATTTATTTTATCCTTTGCATTTTGGAGAATACTTTGCTTTGCTTATTGCACACAGATACTGATCAGCTTTACTTTTAATCTGTTATATAGACTTGGGATAGGAAATATCACTTCTCAACTCTAATAATGTTTGCAATAGATTAACTTTAATTGACTCTTCTGCAATTCAATATAGTTTTGCCCAGGTGTAAATTCCCACCTGTTCTTTTTATTTTTAAACTTGGAATCCGGTCCAGTGTGTTTGGAAATTATGTATAAAGTTGTATCATTAGGAAAATTGTATTGAGCAACTTCTGTAACGATTTCTTAATAAACGGAGATTTACAGAATCTCAGGAGACGGGAGAGAACAGGTCTACTGGTTTGCAATGCATTAAGTATTAGAGGTCATTTATATTCTATTCTTAAGATTAAAATGGGAGGCCAAATATTAAGATACTATTTAGACACTAATTCTACTATATTAAGTAAAAGTGTTGAAGTTGGGTAATATATGTCTCATAACAGTCTTTCAAGGAACACTACTTGTAGGTGGTAATTATGCATTATTAAAAGTGCACACTGAACAGTTACCTAGATATGTACACATATTTGACACATATGACACATACTGTATTTTGACAATTGTAATATTTAGAGCATTGGCACAGTTCAAGAATGTTATTCTTCCATTAACCACAAGAAATGTATTCCTCACTATAGCTGTGTCACTTGTGCCTCTGTGTTGTAGTTTATGTTGTGCTGGTATATAATCATTTTTCATGTTTTGTAGGTCTCATCTCAATCCTGTTTCTGGCAAGACACCGTGCTTTATCTAAACACTTAAACAAATGTCCTGTTTCACTGCTTACATTAAAGTTTCAAGTGTATTTTTAAAACAAACTTTGTCTATGTCTATGATGCTAAGAAAAATAAATTAATATTAGGTTCAATTACATGGAACTTCCCAGTATCCTTGTAGTGTATTACTACTACAGACATTTAAAAAAAAAAAATATTAACTAACTCTGAAAATGGGAAAGTTTCTGTTATAGTCAGCAAAGGAACATAGGCAAAAGCTGGGTGTTTATTAACAGAATGTTTTTGCACCCTTTACATCAAACAGTCATTGCCCACAGTAACAATGGAAAATTCTCCAGTGTTAATAGTTAATGGTTCTTCCCATCCTTTGCCCCCAGTCTTTTAACCACAGTTATGTGTAACACCATGTCTGGCTATTGATACCTGATGTAAATAAATGCCTTTTTAAATATATAGCGACATGGTGATAAATTATGACAGTAGTTAATTTTCTGTTGTCACCCTAAAGAGTGGTTGTTAAAGACTGTGATGAATAAGACTGGCATCGTTAAGCTAGGTACACAGCGTTCCGATCACATGATAGTTATCAGATGGTTCCTACATCTGACCACGATTCCATGATGCTACAGAATTGTCTAAAACAGCATTGTATTGTGAGATTTGCTTTTTAGAACAGGATCATTTTTGTGATCAGTGACCAGACCTCCAGTCCCCATTCATCTATCTGCGGTAGCCCCACATTTGAAGACATACATATCGGTACAGCAGAGGCAGTTTGTATGGGTGTCTCTTCTGACAAACTGGTGCAGTATATCTTGAGTTAAATCTGGTAGCAATATCATACACTGCCAGTGTATACCCAGCTTTAGTTTCCACTACACTTGTCCAGCTACAGGGTTTTGTTTATTGTCAAAACAAAATATTAATACTTTCAATATGAAATACACTAATAGTACTCTATTTTTGTTGTTGTTATAGTCATTTATGCCAAAATCTAATTCTCTGGATATGTTATAATAAATTCCTCACATTCACATATTGTAGAATGCTGATCATATTTCTATATTTTTTAATACTATCCTTTATTTATTTCCCATTAGGGTGATTTTACATGGAACAGCATGTCTGGGCGAAGTGTTCGTCTGAAATCTGTTGCCATACAAAGTGTATCTGAACTGGAGCGTGCCCGGCTGCAGGAAGTTGCGTTTTACCGACTGCAGCAGGATTTTGACTTAAGTTGCCAAATCACTATTCCCAAAGGTAAGGAAATGGCTTGCTGGCTTATCATGGTAGCTGAGTGTTCTTTCTTGCAAACTGTTTGTGTTTTGTTATCAAGAAAAGCAATATTAGTTTTGCATTACAGAATGATTTTATTCTCCATTCTTTCTGCCTTTTATGTGATTATAGCACTGAAAGGCTGTGGTCAGCCTGTTGGTTGAGTATATATTTTTTATGTGATATGGCTAATAAAGCTACATTATTGTAGTAAAAATTTGTGCTGTATTAAGTTTTGACTCTCAGCATTTATAATACACATGGACAGGTAGTTCCATTGCAGCAGCATTTTAATCATAGCACTCTCTGCCTCACAGGCAGAGGTGGAACTACTATTGGTGCAAAGGCACCATGCTGATACAAGGGCCCACAACCGCCATCACCGCACCGCCGAAGCTCCCCACCAGGCTACCTGGGATATCATCAGGGCAGAAGCATATTTTTTCCATCTGGGCCCACAACTCGATAGTTCCGCCTCTGCTCACAGGACTAGATTTACTAAACTGTGGAAAAGTGGATATGTTGCTCACAGCAACCAATGAGATTCTAGCTCTCACTTTTCTATTACAAACGAGAGAATATCAGCTAGAATCTGATTGGTTGCTATGGGCAAAATCTCCTTTTTTTTCCAAAGTCTATTAAATCTAGCACACAGTGTTTTATCATTACTCCTCCACTCACTCTGATAGTAATTAGCATAACACAATGTTTATAGTTAACAGATGAAAATAACTTGTTACCATCAAGTGGGAACTGACTATTGCCACCTGAAAGGTGACCGAGAATTTCAGTGTAAGGCAGAGGGGTAGAAATAAGAGGCACTGTAAAGATTAAAATCATCACTGTTCATATTTGCCTTGATTGTTCATTGCTTGTTCTAATTCAGTTTAAATTTTACACCAAAATAAATTGCAGTAAAAAAAACTGTTATAAAATGCTGTTTTTTGTTATTGCTATACTGTGTTATTGCTTATTTGCACAGTATTCATATCATGTAATGCATTATCACCCACTGTAAATGTAAAAAAGAACCCCATCCTATATATGTATTGGGTCAAAGCCAGACTTCCAATTTCCATTCTATTGGATCCCCTAGCAAAATATCTGCCAATGATGGGCCTCACTACCCACGCATCACACCCACTTCCACACCATGAACTCAACCCAGCTGCATATCGTTGATCTGTAGTTTAGAATGAGAATGTGTTCTTATCAATTAGCAGGAATTTGTCTGAATGCTGAGTATTTAAAAGCTATTTCAGTCCCACGAAAATGCATAGAAGTTGAACAAAATTTGACATTTTTCCTCAAGTAAAAGCCTAATTAACAGTTATTTCCAGCTACAGCAGGATTAGGTGTAAACACGCAGACAATGAGCTAAGTGTTCTGTACCCACCAATTCAAAGCCTATTAAAAGTAATATATCTGTGTCCTATACCCTGTATCCTACACATGATTTCAATTTCTTGTGTTATCTTGCCTGTTTGTGGGCTGGAATTACAGAAACACTAATTTAATCACGTATGACAAAATGATATAAATATACTCTTTTAAGGTTTAATAATTCTATTAAATGTTCTCAAGAGCACAGTTAGCATTCTACTGCCATTGTATAAGATTTTTTAATACCTTAACAATGATGGATGTAAAATCAGAACTGCTCCCAAAAGGGGTGTGGTCACATCATCATAGGTGCTGCACTGATATGGGCACGAATTCTGATTGGTACAGAGGGGAAGTGTTAGGTATAGGATGTCTTCCCAAATGGTTTCATTCTCAAGAGTATTTATACCTGTCTATAATATGGCTGATAAGTTATTAGCAATAAGTTCATAGTGACATGGGATAAAGAGAAAATAGACGTGTAATTCACAATTATAAATCTAGCTTGTTTATTCATGTTTAATTATATGTTGATGTTTTTTTCAATGTCTGTGTGCAGAAATTGGATTCAGCAGTGCATTAGACATGTAGCATACAGTAGGAGCTATTTATAAGTTCTTAAATAAGAAATGTAAAGTTCCAGAGCAATAGACATGAGGTCAGATGAAATGCTCCTTAGCTTCCCAAGATATTCTTTAGTCCCTGGGGCTTTGTAGACAAACAGTGAGCTTTGTAAGTAAAACAGAGATGTTCTCTGTCGGTTCAACTGCTTTGAATGATAATTTTTGGTCATCATTTGTTTTGATATCTGTTCAGCTGAACAATTCTCCTGTTCCCCACCCATGGTTGCATAAGCTCAATCATAAAGCGATGGCTTTCAGGGCTCATCCACAGATATCTTTTTGTGGCTCATCCACAGATATAACTTTTTGTGGTCTTTATCGTGTTTGACGTGTTTTAATGCATGGGATATAGGTCATGCCACATAGAAACTGCTAAAAAGCAGATGAAGAGAAGATAGGCCAGAAACAGGCATTATTATAAGTTGACATAATGATGTACATCACAAATGTCACACTGTGTGTGTGACAGATCTGGGAACCGAAGTGTTGGGAGATACGAAATAGTTGTAAGCTTTATGGACCAGTTCTATTTTATATGAACATTTGGATTCCCAAACAGATTTATTGTGATTCACAACCTTAATAGCGTATTTTGCTCTTTTAAACATAATGGACCGGATTCACACCCCCGGACGTATTCTACATACGTCCGTAATTTACCGATAATAGCTACTACGCATGCATAGTAACTATTTTACGTAATCTACGTATCGTTTCATCACGTAGATTGCGTATATGCGGCCTTTAAGACCGCATATACCAAATCTACGTAACGAAACAAACAAAAAAAACCTTATTGATTTCTGTATTTTGTTTCACCTGACTGTCTCTTTGACTAGAAACCAGATTACAACCAAATGATGCATGCAATGTCCAATAACTCATAGCTCATTTACACTCCCATACTGTACTCAAGGCCGTGCGCTGCTAAGTCAGTCCATTGATTGTGCGCAATAGACTTGTGTGAAATTCCAGCATTAGCGTGCATTTTTGTCTGCATATGGGCAGTGCAAAAAATAAGGATGTTCATTTTTTAGTACGGTGTTCATTTGAGACATTAAATATTAGAAGGTGAACAATAACATTAGAGATAAAACATGTCAGCAATAAATTATTGCCACTAAGATAGGAATAGGCCTGGTCATGAGTCATCTCTGGCTTAACGTCTCCCAGCGGTACCTGATACAACCCCTCTAAACTGGCCTTTTCATATGCAGATCCGGGCTCCTCCACTGCATTAAAATAAACTTGGTATTTCTGTGTTTATACTTCAACAGAGTAAATTCTTCTAATTGATGCCATGGGCTTTTAACGTTTTAAAAAGTAAATAACTTCTTATATAGTCATCTACACAAAAGACTTTATGTAGCTTTTTCAAACACTGTGGTATTACATTTCAAACATACTTCCTTTTGTGATTTACTGATTTTGATGGTGGTATGCTGATTGTGGTACTATTCTTCACTGGTTCACAATCTTTTTACACACACGCACTAGTAACCTAGCCTCACTGTACCCAGACCATGGAAACCACTGCTGACATGCTTTTAGAAAAATCAGAGCTTATCATAAATGTCCAGGTAACTATCAGCATATAAGAGTCTGGTATGATCACATTTCTCATAACATAGATATAATGGGCTGGATCCAGACTTAAGAAGGAGCTTGAAATGAATACCCCTTTCACATCACCACCAAATACCCGGGATTTTTTTTAAAAAAACCTGAGTCTCTGCAAAATCTCAGGTATTTGGTGGTGATTTGAAAGGGGCACTTCAATTTCGACCTGGGAAAAAAGAAGGGCCTTTCCCGGGTCCTCCCCGGGAAGGGTGGTAATGTGAAAGATCCAGGGTTGTTTTGCACATTGTCTCCTGATTGGTGAGATTTGTCTACTGTTGCTAGGTGCAACAGTAAACAAATCTGTTTGCAGCGTCGGAGCACAAAAAAAAAAAAACATTTGCAAAGTATAGGGCATGCTGATACTTGTAGTGCTACAAGCATCAGCATGCCCAAGCATGTCAGGGCATGCTAGTGCTTGGAGAACCACAAGTGCAAGCATGCCCTGTCATTCTGTGCAACATCCCCCCTCACATGTATGAAAATAAGGGGTCTGAATCAAGTTCAATGTCACTGTCTACCAGTGGTATTTAAATCCAGCTTTTTGGGATTTTTTATTAGATCAGTAAACATAAAAAAAAATCTTAAAATTCAACAATTACATATAGTGCAAACAACCCAGACACGTAAGCTATGTAATTGTGTAGCCTGCTTCATTACACCTATTTGCCTATACATTTCTATACACATATTGCCTTTGTACCAATATTAGTGTCCATTTAGGGAGACTCTGGATCAGATGTGTAAATTTAAATTTTTTAATCTACTGTTTTTTTAAACTATTAAAGCAGATAAAATCTTAAAAGGTTTTTCCTTTTTATAATCAATACTTTGTCAAAATAAATGTTGCCATTTCTGCATTAATTTCAAGTCCATTAAAACAATGACATTCATTGTTAAAGCACATGTGAAGCAGCCAATAAGAGCTAATTTCTACAATGATTGACAGTTGCTAGACAGGGAAGACCCGGGAAATTCGTTGGTGATGTCAAAGGGTCTGACCTGGGAATTTCCCGGGTTTTTGGTGTTTAAAAGCATTTCTTTCCCGGAAAAACACAGGTTTTTAGACCCGGGTTTTCAGCGTTGGTGATGTGAAAGCGGCATAAGAGAGGAAAGTTACTCCTAGGCTAAACCATGTTGATTGAAGGGGAATCATATTTCATCTGTTGTAAAAACTATTAGTGTTGAGAGGTGGCGTTTCCCAGTCCAAGTCTAAATAACAGTGTGATAGTAAAGCTGGTCAGTATGTGTGCAGTAAGCAATTCAAAAATATATCCCTGAATGCAAAGAATACAATTAACTTGACTCCCCTTGAAATCAACATTTCCCAGGAGTAACTTTCCTCTCTTAATTTTAAGATTCTTCTTAAGTCTGTATCCAGCCCAATGTCCTTGTATTAGACTTGCTGGGCTTGATCTAGAGCAGGGTTGCCAAATCTCCCGGGAGACTCCCAAAATTCGTACAGTTCTCCTGGGAGAGCTGGCAAATCTTCCACACTGGGCTTGAGGCTGTGGTTTCATACAAACCACAGACTTAATCTCGCCCCCCTGCCTAACAACACTAATGTTGCTAGGGACTGGCAAGGACTTGATGACACAATTTGCATAATCAAGCCCTACCCCCATCCCTATAAATACTCTGAACATTTATTGGTGGTCATTGGGGGGGGGGGCTTAGAGACACAATTTGCATAAATCGTGTCATCAAGCTCTTCCCTTACCAAGGCATCTATTGCTTCCCTCTGGCATCTCCAGGAGGGAAGCATTGAAAAGTAAGCAACCCTGATATAGAGGTGAACACAAAATGGCATCCATCGAGTTCATCTGAATGCATCAGATGGACAGGTGACATTCAGGCCTAAAGTGCACACAACTGCAGCTCAGGAAGGCTATGCAAGGACATCAGGTAACATACAGATACATATGTATTAATGTAGCTACTTGACCAAATATATTGCAGATATCCAAGTGATTCAAATGCAAGTGGAGGGTAATGCACTGTAATGTATACTGGAAATGGTGGTTATGATTTTTGCCCTTCAGGTACTATGCCAAAGCACAAAACATAATAATAATAATAATAATAATAATAATAATAACAATTGGGGTAGATCCAGAACTACGTTTGCCGTACGTTTATTCGCGTAGCGTATTTTCGTGTGCGTATATTCTATACACTCCCCTAGGCACACCCCTTGAACGAACGTATTTTGTCAAGATGCGCTTTCCAAACCCTACCTTAACTTTTGCCAACGTAACCGCAGTGATACGCACACGTACGTATGGGCAACACAAATTTATGCAGCTAAGCATGCCCATACTGTACAATTTAAATACAAACCCCCACCTACTTAACGTATTTCAGACGTATTTTGGACTCACGTAAAACTAGCACGCCCACAAGTATTTACGTGACACATACATGAATGGCCCATACGTTCACAATTACGCTACGTTAATGTGCGTATTTTCTATGGTGCGCATGCGCAGTACTTACCAAAAGGCGACCACACGTAAATTCGCTCACAAGCGTTGTTCTGGATCTGGACCAATGCTCATATAAATGATATTACAGCTACACAATACATAAGTAGCATTTCCCTACCTTATGTATTGCATTCAGAGTAGGAATGTTTAACACAGCTGTCTGAAATAGGTTGTGGAGTATCAGCCGCTGGACTTGACATGACCTGTGGTTGGAGCACATCCTTACTGTACATTGACTACATGCCTCCACCTCTTCCCTCCCACAAAAAGCCATGCAGAACACATGTGGTTGGAGCACATCCTCATCAGCACCTTTGGTTTCAACTACCACCTTTACGCTGATGACACTCAAATTTACCTCTTCTCCCCTGACCTCAACCCCTCTCTTCTGTCTAAGATTTTCGAGTACCTTGCATCCCTATCCACATGGATGACCAAACGCTTCCTCAAGCTGAATATGGACAAAATGGAAAATATTGTTTTTCCTCCCCCCTCCATCATTATAACCATTGGTGACACCCCTGTCTCATCATCCTCACAAGTTCGCTACCTATGTATCATAGTTGACTCCTCACTTTCCTTTATACCTCACATCCGTGCGCTCTCTCATTCTTGTCATTTTCACCTATGCAACATTGCACGCATCCATCCCTTCCTCACCAATGAAGCTACTAAAACCCTCATCCACTCTCTAGTCATCAGTAATCACGTCTCGATTACTGTAACCTCCTCCTCGTAGGTCTCCCGCTCACCCGTTTTTCTCCCCTTCAATCTATACTCAATGCTGCTTTCAGGCTTATCTTCCTCTCACGTCTCTTTACCTCAGTCTCTCCTTTATGTCATTCTCTCCACTGGCTTCCTGTCCACTTCAGACGTCTCTTTAAATTCTTACCCTCACCTTTAAGGCCATCTACTCATCCACTGCTCCCTATCTCACTTCCCTCATCAAGATGCACACCCCTTCTCGTCCTCTCCGTTCTGCTAACCAGCCCTGTCTGACCTCTTTAATGATCACCACATCTCACGCCTATATACAGCACTTCTCCGGTGCTGCACCTCTGCCCTGGAATGACCTCCCTTCTTCAGTCAGGCTCTCCCCCACATTGCAGGTCTTCAAGTGTTCACTCAAAACACACCTGTTCAAGTTAGCCTACCCCTCTTCCACTTAACATCTTCACTGCATCCTACATCTATACCTTCTTTTCATACCTTCCCCCTCTCCTCTGTTCACACCAGCAGTCCACTCTTTTCCCCCTCCTTATGTCTTCTGCAAGTTCATTCCTCCGACTTAGTGTGTTAGCTCATGTAAACAGGGCCCTTCATCCTAGTTTTGTTCCCTCCTCCACAACTCCCCCTCACTTCATACACTCTTGTCCCCCTCTGCTACCCTTTTACCCCATCCCCACATGTGGTTGGAGCACATCCTTACTGTACATTGACTACATGCCTTCACACCTTCCCTCTTACAAAAAGCCCTTCAGAACACATGTGGTTACAGTACATCAAGGTTGCCAAATTCGAAATTCGGGCAGTGCTCCCGGTATCCCGGGAGAGCCAGAAAATCTCCCGCAAGTGACTTGAGGCCCGTGGTTTCACTGAAACCACAGCCTCAAGTCCTGCCCCCCTGCCTAGCAACACTAGTATACTAGTGTTGCTAGGCACAGGAAGGGACTTGATGACGCAATCTGCGGCATCAAGCCCCGTCCCGACCCCTATTTGAAGTAAAAATGGGGCAGTATGAGCCAGGGGGCAGAGCCTAATGACGTGATTTGCATAACCCGCGTCATTAAGCCCCGCCACCCGCATGCGTCGCTAGCTTCTCTCTGGGATCTCCCGGAGGGAAGCTGCCAATAGTTGGCAACCATGCAGTACATGCTTACTGTACACTGACCACATGCCTGCACCCCTTCCCTCCCACAAAAAGCCCTGCAGAACACATGTGGTTGCATTCAAATCTGGATTGCATGCCTTTGTGTACACAATGTTTCTGAGCATGCACAGTCCTAAATCACGCTATGGGACATGCGTTCACCACTGGTTTGTGCCCACTGATTTTTTTTATTTCCCTCTGGAAATTTAAACGCCATATATTTTAATGTTGGTGATTGACAGAAATCAATTAACAATGCAGAGACAAATAAATATTGCTCAATAAAATTATGATAAAGCAACTGTTTTTCTGTATAGACAGACTGAAAGAATGACATTGCAAATATTTTTATTATTATTTATTTATTTATTAACAGGTTTTATATAGCACCAACAGATTACGTAGCGCTTTACAATTTAACAATCAGTATAAACAACACTGGGTAATAACAAACAGACTTGGTGGGTAGGAGGGCCCAGCTCACAAGCTTACACTCTATCACAGTAGGTTTGATACATACAGGGCAAATGCTTTATTTCTCACAATGGAATCAGTAAGGGTGTATCGTAAAAAAGTGCTCTCAGTGCTTTGTATGATCCAGCCACACAGCAGTGTTAATCACAGAGATGAGGGAATTTTAGAATAGAAAGTGAGTATGTGTGGGTTTGTGTTAATAATGTGTAAAAGAAAGGAAGAAGTGGTTGTTAATATGGTACATAAAGCTTAGGAAGGTTGAGGAATTTGATAAGCTTGTCTGAAGAGATGAGTTTTAAGGAAGCGCTTGAAAGTTTGTAGAGTAGTAGATAGTCTTAACAGGTGAGGAAGGTTATTCCAGAGAGTGGGTGCAGCCCGGGAGAAGTCCTGTAACCAGGAATCAGAGCGTTTATGAAGTGTAGAAGAGAGTTGTAAATGTTGTGATGATCTGAGAGAACGAGCTGGGATATATCTTGAGACAAGTGAGGATATGTATGCAGGTGCAGTATTGTTTATGGCTTTATAGGTTAGCAAGAGGATTTTGTATTTGATTCTGTAGTTTACAGGCAACCAATATAGAGACTGACAGAGTGGACTAGCTTGAGCGTTTTGCAAGGAAAATCAGTGTTGCTGCTGTATGCAATATAGACTATAGAGGGGTAATTTTATATTGTGGTAGCCCAATAAGAAGGGCATTGCAGTAATCAATGTGGGAAATAATTAGTGCATGAAAGAGAGAGGACATCCAGGATGAAATAGCGGAAAGACATTCAGTGATGTGAGCCAGCACGGTTGGTGATAGATCAGGGGTGGATAGAAAGATTTGTATATCATTAGCATAGAGATGATATTAAAAACCAAATGACTTTATTAGTTGTCCAAGGAAAGAGGTATAGATAAAGAAGAACAAGGGACCCAAGACTTAGCCTTGAGGTACCCCAACAGATAGCGGAAGGGCAGAAGAGGTAGATCCATAAAAGCGGACACTGAAAGAGCGATTAGAGAGGTAGGATGTGAACCAGGAACGGGCTGTATTCTGAATACCAAGGAATTGTAACATTTTTATGAGAAGAGAGTGGTCAACAGTGTCAAAAGCAGCAGAAAGATCCAGGAGAATTAGAAGAGAGTAGTTACCTTTAGATTTAGCAGTTATGAAATCATTGACCACCTTGGGCAGTGCAATTTCAGTGGAGTGCTGAGAACGTAAGCCTGACTGAAGAGGATCTAGAAGATTGTGTAAGGAAAGGAAGTTAGTGAGGTCAGTATAGACAAGTCTTTCAAGCAGCTTTGAAGGGCACGGGAGCCGGGAAGTGTTCCGATAATTTGAGGGAGATTTTGGGTCAGAGTTTTGTTTTTTCAGCATTGGAGTAATCAGCGCATGCTTGAACAAAGACGGGAAGATACCAGTCTTCAAATAGAGATTGCAGATTGCAGTTAGGGTTGGAATAACCACAGAGGATAGGCATCGACTGACTTGTGAGGGTACAGGATCAAGAGCACAGGTAGTAGTGTAGGAAGAGGAGAATAGAGCAGATACTTCCTCTTCATTTGTGAGATGGAATGAGAACATAGTGCCACAGGGTGGAGGAAGGGTGTTGGATAGTGGGTTAGTAGATGAGGAGTGTGAGGATAATTCCTGCCTTATTTCATCAATCTTGTCCTTAAAGTACATTGCAAGATCTTGGGCATTGATGGAGGTTTTATTATCTATTATATATGCATAAAATTTGATATATTGAAGATTGAGCATGTCCTAAGGCTATATTTAATGTGTCACAGTTTTATCTTTTTTTATTATTATAAATATTATTATTACTAAGGCTTATTTATATAGCACCACAAATTGTCCACAGCGCTTTACAGAGAACATTAGACATTCACATCAGTGCCTTGCCCTACTGAAGCTACATACTAAGGTCTCTAACACATACACACTAGGGTTAATTTGCTCAGCAGTCAATTAACTTGCTACTATGTTTTTGGCATGTGGGAGGAAACTGATGCACCTGGAGGGAGGAAACCCACGCAGACACAGGGAGAACATACAAACTGCACACAGATAAGGATTCAAACTCATGACCTTAGCGCTGTGAGGCCCAAGCGCTACTCACTGAGCCAACATGCTGCCTTTGTGGGGCTGTTTCAGAGTTTAGGCGTAAAGGCAAAACAGATGCAGGTTGACAGCTCATTTGGCACATAGAAACCAATTGGCACATAGAACTCAAATAATGCATTATATTTATGTTTAATCTCTAAAATAGAGTTGAGCCAAAAAATGTCACTTCTCAAGTCTAATTTTGCTTTCACAATTAAAATGTGCCTCCCCTTGCAGTTTGACATCTTGTTGCTTAGGTCTACACTTGCACTGAAAAAAGGTTTAAGTGCAGCTCTGAATTGGCCCTTTATGTATTAGACTAAAAGTCTGCACTAATACTGTGTCCTTCACTACGAATTCTAGCAATTAAAGATTTAATGTGCCTGTCAGACTGTGCCTATTTGTACTTTTGCTTTATTGTTCAAGTGATAAATTTATTATAACTTTGACGCAAATGAAGTATGTAGACCTGATTAAATTCTGCCAAGTCTAAGTAGCTTTCCAGGAACAAGTCCTTTAAACTTGGAACATATTTACAAATTGTTTTGTCATCCTTCTTTGAACAGAAAATTTTAACTGTGATGAAAAAATTAAATATAATCCGTTTCTCCAATTTGAAATGGTCAATTGAAATAGTACTTGTCTAAACAACAATTATTTTTTTCACACTGCATTTTATCTATTATAAAAAAGATATAATACACCATTTTGCAAGGTACAATGTATTTAGTATCTAGTATTGGTTTGTATATGTACATTGTTATAACTATGAATTTAATAAAGTTTTATTTAAATACATTTTTAAAAAGTGTCACATGATGATTGCTATAAATTCTGTCATGCTCTATAATCAATTATCTATAATGATGTAAGTAGTGTTTCTGTCTTGCCTTTTAAAAAGAACTAAGCATAGATATAATGTCTGTCTTAGTAAAACCTACTTTTCCTGCTTTGTGCTTATTTATAGAATTTGCAAATCCTGTACAAATCAGTTCAAGCTTTGATTAGACAGCTTAGTAAGGCAATGTTTTTCAGTCTGGTACAGGAGTTAACCTGTTTATTCATTTAAGTGAGCTGTATATAATTTATTTTTCAGGCAAACATAATTAAGGCTAAGTGTCTGACTATGGTCTTTTCATAGCTACGTCCTGTGTGCATTTCATGGTATTTTATTTTACAAATAAAGCACATTTTAATCTTGTAAATCATGTATATATTATATATATATAATTTTATGTTTTTCTGACAATTTACTATCAGCATAAGAAAATTTTAAATACAAATAATGGGCCTGATCCAGAACAACGCTTCTGAGAGAATTTACCCGTGGCGGAGACGTAAAATCGCCTATTTGTAAGTACTGCGCATGCGCACCATAGAAAATACGCTCAATAGCGTAGCGTAATTGTGAACGTATGGGCCATTCACGTATGTGTCACATAAATACTTACGTGTGGGCGTGCCAAGTTTACGTTACTCCAAAATACGTCTGAAATACGTGAAGTAGGCGGGGGGGTTGTATTTAAAGTGTACAGTATGGGCGTGCTTAGCTGCGTAAATTCGTGTTGCCCATACGTACGTGTGCGTATGACTGCGGTTACGTTGGCAAAAGTTAAGGTAGGGTTTGGAAAGCGTATCTTGACAAAATACGTACATTCAAGGGGTGTGCCAAAGGGAGTGTATAGAATATAGGCACACGAAAATACGCTACGCGAATAAACGTACGGCAAACGTAGTTCTGGATCTACCCCAATGATATTAATTATATGTTATTCGTTAAGCTAAAATAATTGCACAGGATAAAAAAAATGATTTGGAACTTTAGGATACACAGTTTGATTAAAGCTCATTCTGCTAAATTATGTGTATGTCTAGTTCGATACCTTTAACATTACATCTAATCCAGATAATATAGTAGGTTACTAATTCACGTTACCATGGACAACATTAGGTCAATGAGCCTGATCCTTTATGGCATTCGTCAACCGACTTCCGCAGTCGGGTGTTTTTCTGGCACTGTGCATGCTAGCGCAAGATATTATGCAAAGAATCTCCTAGCGAGAAATCCATCTGTTGGGGCGTCACTCCAGATCCGCATGCCCATTCCCCACAAGGAGGGTGGAGATTATGGAGAGTGGGCGGCGGTATGCACAAGTGTCCAGAACTCTGTATGTGACAGGAGTAACAGGGGAGTTCACTTCCCACTCACTTACAGGCCTTCGTGTGCACAGGACACGCACAGAGGTCTGAATCTGGTCCAGTGTAATTAATGTTTGTTTAGCCCAAAAAATGGCTGTTTACCTTATATGTTGGTGGCATGTGATGTTTAAGCAGATATGGGCAATATTTGTGGTATAAGGCAGGTGTAGGCAACCTATCTCATTATGCATACAGTTGGAGCATGCTGGAAGTTGAAGTTTCACAACGTCTGGAATACAAAAGGATGTCTATGCCTGGTATAGGGGAATGAATACATACACAATTGTATCTACAATTACATGTTATTTGCATATATAATGTCATGCCCATGCTGTGCATGTTGATGGTACAAATAGCTATTACATGTGCACAGTTAATGTAAAGGTCCTGCACAATTAACTATATAACCACTAACCTTGTCCTACTTATGCAGTTTCCAAACTTTCATGTTAGAGCAATTCTAATGACACGTGCCCTTTGGCTGTTTTATTGTAATTTATGTGATTGTGTGAGGAAAATGCTGCATGCAACAGGTGATAAAGTTAGAAGGGGTAGGAAGGCAAACAAGAACTGCGTTAGGTAATGAAAGGAGCTTGGAGTCCTAGCCAGTGACTTAGGGTAATATATCATGTATTTTTAAATTGAGAACTAACTCTCTGACTTTTATTCTAAAGTTACATAAACCAGTAACAGACTATACTGTTCTATCTGTAAAATAAAACACAGAAATGTTTGTTACACATATTTGCGCAAATATGTGATAAGCCACCAGATTATGGTTAGTCGCTGGGTAATTTGCCAGGCCGTGTTTTTGTGCACCTGCAGTATATATTATATTATAGATTGATCTGAGCAACCTCTATTTTGGATGGAAGTGTGTTTTAAAGCGTGTCTGGGATGGCAGCTGAAAGGGGGCGCTGTCTTAGAGTGGCTGTTTTGGAGACTTGGGGACCTCTGTCATAGGTGAGCTCTCAATTTAGAAAAATATTTGATGTGTGACCCACAGTTGGAACTCTGAATTTTAGAGTTAGGACCACCTAACAGAGAAGCCTTGTAAGTGGCGGGTGGCTTATCACATGTCTGCAGATATTTGTAACTAATTCTCATTTACAGGGGTATGCCATGCCTTCACTTCTACTGATTTAAATAAAAAGCTGTAATTCTCCATTCACTTCTTTTATTTCTAAATTTTCATACCACTTCGATCACTGCTCTCAGTAATATGTTCATGCCATTCATAATATGTCCATAATGTGGAAAAACATGGAAAATCTTCATCTGCAGAAAAAGATATATTATTTCTGTATATGGACAATTTGAGAACTTTAAGAGATTTTGGTTTGTTTTCGGTAGGAGAAGTTGTTATCTTTCATTACAATAGTGACAAATGTTCTTACAACAGCTTTGAAACAAACTAACGGTATCTGTTAACCAAATAATTATTTTGAACAGTGTGTTCCAGATAAAGCTGATAATGAACAGCAGTAGCATGGACAACTTGTGTTCCAAGCAGAGTTTCTCTAATAAATATGGATTCGACTTCCTTTTACACTATAGAATATTGATTTAATATAGTTCATATTATTAAAGGATTTCAGGTTTAACTAAGAAAAATGAAAAATATTTAGGCACTCTCAGAACTATATCCATGTGGCAATACATAAATACACACTTTATTTTTGCTTTTGAGAGCCACCCTTGCATTATCAATGTGCAAGAACTATCCTGGTTGTAAATATGCCTTGTGCTAAAAGAATAAACATCACTATAAAGGTACGGCATATTGAAACTTTAGGACCATTCGTAAACAGCTAAAACAAATTGTGGGGATATTGGGACATGGGATATTAGGAATGTATTTTTTTATGTGTGTCACATTCTACTTCAATCTATACATTATGGGTTTTTATTTTTACATGGAATTTGTCCTTCATTCACAGATCTACAATAACGTATACAACAGCTTCAACAGGACTATACAGCAGTGTGTGTGGTATTGACCTTTGGCCTGTATTACACTGTCAGTATCCCAGTCTTACATTGCATTTTATTTGCAGTGCACTAAGGAAAAGCTGACAAATGGGTATAGGGCTCTATGTAGTTTCCCCATACATACCCCCTTTCCTCCCCCTTATCACAGGTATTAGGGGGAGGGTAAGGGTGGAATATACAGCTGTAATGCCATCCTAAGATGTTATTTTTACGCTAGGAGCGGAGTTTAAAACTCCACTCCGGCATTTAGTAAATATAATGAAGGGCTGTCCCGCACTGAAAAGAACCGGCTGGCGGAGACCACCGATATTTACATGGATTGCCAAACTGCAGTTTTCCATGGCGAGCCATGGTTTGTAAATACAATTAACTTAATTTTCATGCGATAGAGCCCATAGCCTTAATGAGCTGGCCTTGGTTGTATCAATTACCTGTTTTAAAAGATCAATATTTTTGAGAGGACCATTTTAGTACTTTTACTAACTTTTTCTTTGTAATGACATGATTGAATCCATTTTATTTCTCTGTACCTATACCTCAGTATTATATGCTGTAACTTTTGGCACATTTTTCTCATACTGTACAAAATAAATTCATACTCTGACATAGCAATATCATTGTTATTGCCTACATATAGACTTGTTTTGCAGCTATATCCATAAAGGAACTAGCATACCTCAGTACATAAATATTTAAACATGGACCAAGGGCAGCGGCATAACTTGTACTGCCTCCTTTATCCACTGCATACGCAGAATGGTTGTCAGCTGCACATACATGGAACGGTGCTGCGCAGAATAGCTGGGCAGTCCTTCCAGATTGTCCAGAAGCAGATTTGCAACGGCTTTTGCTGTTACTCTCAATTTTTTGTATCTATAGCTTTTTTTTTAAGGTGCTGGGACTTTACTGAATATAACAGACATCTTGATGGGGTAAGGGGGTTTCAACTCATCTTGTTAATGCCCCCTTCCTTCCCCGGTCCCTTCCCAATCTGGCGAGTCTTCTCACGGATAGAACTAAGCTGGCAGCTGCTGTTTAGTTATTTATTGTATGCCCAGTTTGTTTCCCCATATATAGGAAAAATATTTTTGTTTTCCGTTCAGACTTCTGCTGTTTCCGTGTTTGTTACATCTATTCTTACAAGATTAATTTGTGACATATTTTATAACATTTTATTCTTTTTGAATTACGGTATGTATGGTTTCTTTCTGTCTCTTATGTCCTTGTTGCACCAAAATCTAGATGTACTTGTGTTTGTTTACCATAATAATTTCTTTAGGAGCTAGATTAAAAATGAAGGAGCCAGATTATTTTGATGAACAGTTTTATATGGACAATGCTGTGAGTGTGTAATGTGTGTATATTTATCATTTCAATATAAAAAACTGGAATAATGATGTTCACTTTTACTATTTAAACAGGGGAACTTTGGGCTGGAACCTCAATTTCAGCCGACATGAGACTTACGCAAGACATTTGCGTAGGGTGTGGGCCCCCGCAAAGAAAATCTGAATTTCAGCGAACTGGCTGGGATTTCCATTGCATATGCCTCGAAGAAGCATTGCAATCGATCCACGGAGCACCGAGCTTTCGGTGCTCCGAAAAGTTATTAAAAAATAGTCCCCCACTCCATACCCTAATTCTTACCCTAACCCTCCCCTCTCACTACCCTAACACTAACCCTCCCTTCCTGGCAGCCTGACTCTAACCCTCCTTTAATTGCAGCCTGACCCTAACCCACCATCTCCCACAGTCTGACCCTAACCCTCCCTCCTCTGCAGCCTGACCCTAACCCTCCCTCCCCTGCAGCCTAACCCTAACCCTCCCTCCCCTTCAGTCTGACCCTAACCATCCCTCCCCTACAGCCTGACCCTAACCTTCCCTACCCCGCACAGACAATTTACTCACCTGTCCCTGGTCCGGCGAACAGCGGCGGAGGTGCGGTGGAGGGATATCGCGGTGCGGCTGAGGGATATCGCGGATTGCGAAAGTGAATGGGTGAAGTATGCCGAACGGCATACTCATCCATTCATTAAAAAAAGTAGAAAAAGGTAAGTATTCGAAAAAGGGACATCCAATTAAAGGCCAGATTCAGAACTCCGCAAAATGGACATTTACTACCCACAAGAAACAAAAAAAGCTGCATATGTGTGTGCGCATTAGCAGGTTGCGTATGTCCAAATGCATTCAGCCGTTTATCAAACACATATGTGTACATCATTTTTTTTATACATGCACAGTGCTCAAAAAACATTAACATACACTTAAAATATAGCTGTGCACACACAAACCTACATAGGGCCTCTGACTATATGCCTTATACCTTAAATCCTTTACTAGAAGAAAGACTTATGGTGAGAGGACTATGCATTCTGTGTGGTAGTGACAGTATTTTGTACAGTAACAGTAGCAGAGAGTACATCTATATGTCAGTATAGATGTAGTATTTACTATTAGTATTAGTATTAGAACTCAAGGCTCATATTATTTTTGAATCAGGTATCATTTGTATAAAATTGAATAAATAAATAAATGAATGTATTTAAATGAGAATGCAGGAAAGAAAGGTGAGGGAGAAATATGCAGACAGCACAGATATAACTTGTCTATTTCAAGCGTCCAAAACTTTTTTATTTATTACATTTAATTGTGACCTATTTAAACATTTCTTTTTTATATACTTTAAAAGAGTTGGCTTATTTGGGGACTTTAAACTTAATAATGTTTCAGCCTTTTAACATTATCTGTCAGTTTATGTTAGATTTATAGACCTCACACGTGCAGATGATGCTTATGCAGACAGTCCCTGAAGGCATGGCCTGTTGAATTGGCAGATGCTTCCATCCAGGAGAGGTAGCTACATGTGTTGCTTATAAAGTTATTTTTCCGTCTAGGGTTTCCTTAGAGAATTCCAGTTGTGTTCTCTGGAGAGGCTAACCGCATAGGATGTTATAAGTGTTATGTATTTATTATTATGATGCTTATTTATTGGTTTTAGTGCTATTGTTTTAGGACATTGTCTATATTGAGTATTATGTTTGTATTAATTCTGTGTTATACTGTTTTATCCCCTATGCACCTTTGACTATTTTGATTTTAGCTTGTTCATTGTTAGCAGAGGTGTAGCATGTCTTAATGGCACCCGAAGCAGGTGAATGCAGCGGCGTCCTCCTGTAGTGTAGTTTGCCAGGGAGTGGGATGCGCATGTTGCATGAATGTTGACTGTTGAGTTCTTATCTTCATGTCTCACATTAATTGTTACTACACTGAAAGTCTATGGAGAGAATAAAGACTGAAGGTAGCCTTTATTACACATCTTCAACTTGGTTCCACTCCAAAACACATCAACCCACCGCCATTATATATCTCCCTTCCTCACTTCGTGGCATATTCAGAGATCCGTCCGGCGATCGGGACGCACATATACGCACGGGCGGAGCAAGTTACACTCACCAAAACCCCAGTCACTCCCCTTGCTAATCCGTGCCCAAGGAGACTTCCGCCTCCCTAGACTAGCCCTAACTTTCTGCAGGCATTTCCGAGCGTATGTGTCCTCCATCCGTGCGCATCTTTGTAATCGCATCCACTTCCCTTCATTTAAATGCCCCCCCCCCACCGATTTCTATGTAAATTCCTCTGTGCGTATTTTTCCGTGCGAGTTCCGTGCGGAATTTCCCACGTCCGATTCACAAGTCCATCCGCTAGGCACTTCCACTTGTATAGTCTACGTTAACTGCGTATAAACAGTTACTACACATGCGCAGTTTAAACGTACTTAAAAATACGCACGGAAATCAAGAAACGAGAAAATGCGGTTCTCTGAATACGGCCCTCCATTACACTTATCCATTTCTGCCCCTCATGATACATCCCCTACATGTGTCCCCTCTCCAATACATCTCTGACCCCCTTTACACATTGATCCTCCCTGTCACCTTTACATCATACATCTCTCTTCCTGCTCTTCCTTACATTATACATCTCTCTCTCCCTGCCCCCCTTACATTATACATCTCTCTCTCCCTGTCCACTTTACATTATATATCTCTCTTCCTGTTCCTCCTCACATTATACATCTCTCTCTCCCTGCCCCCCTTACATTATACATCTCTCTCCCTGTCCTCCTTACATTATACATCTCTCTCCCTATCCCCCTTACATTATACATCTCTCTCCCTGTCCTCCTTACATTATACATCTCTCTTCCTGTGCCTCCTTACATTATACATCTCTCCTTGTCCCCCTTACATTATACATCTCTCCTTGTCCCCCTTACATTATACATCTCTCTTCCTGCTCCTCCTTACATTATACATCTCTCTCCCTGCTCCCCTTACATTATACATCTCTCTCCCTGTCCTCCTTACATTATACATCTCTCTCCCTATCCCCCTTACATTATACATCTCTCTCTCCCTGCCCACCTTACATTATACATCTCTCTCCCTGTCCCCCTTACATTATACATCTCTCTCTCCCTGTCCCCCTTACATTATACATCTCTCTCCCTATCCCCCTTACATTATACTTCTCCCTCCCTATCTCCCTTACATTATACATCTGTCTCTCCCTGTCCCCTTTACATTATACATATCTCTCCCTGTCCCCCTTACATTATACATCTCTCTCTCTCCCTGTCCCCCTTATATTATACATCTCTCTCTCCCTGCCCCCCTTACATTGTACATCTGTCTCTCCCTGTTCTCTTTACATTATACTTCTCTCTCCTTTCATTATACATCTGTCTCTCTCTCTCTGCCCCTCTTACAGTATAAATCTCTCTCTCCCTGCCCCTCTTACATTATAAATCTCTCTCCCTGTTCCCTTACATTATACATGTAACTCTCTACCCACCCTTACTTTATACATCTAAAGGTGAGCATGGATTAATGACACCTAGAGCAAGTGAATCTTACAGTACCCCCCAACCCCATCCTCCCATAGTACATTTATTTCAGTCTGAAAACACTACTCTAGTAGAATACTAGAATCCACATTACAAAACACAGCATGCAGGCCGCACATGCAGGTGGTAAAGTAGAGAGTGCAGCATGTGACAAAAGGTGGACGCAGCCCTTCCACTGGATTGCAATCAAGTACGGCATGTAGAATACGGGCACAAAGCAGGCAAGAGCAATGCAGCTACATGATGATGAATTACATTGCGCAGGAGTAGGGCAGAACATTGTGTAGTATAGTGGAAAAAAATTAAGAACAGTGCGAACACTTCAATCCCAATATAATGCACTAAATCAATACAAAGTAATGATGGGAAAATGTTATGTTTATTACTGTACATTTGACATTTGATAACATCACAATTGACATCAGATAATTCCAACTCACTGGTCTGCTCAATACATTTGGATAGGGGGTGGTGGTGTACCAGCCCTCTGGACTTAGACATCACCTGTGGCAGGAGCAAATGTTTTGACGTAAACAGTGCTTATTTTCATCTGCATTCGGTTCTGGGTTGAGTGCAGGTGCTTGTCCACACCCGTACTGTACATTTACTATGTCCCTCCTCCAGAACATAAGCCACCACAGCATGAGTTGCACTTTGTGTCTGAGCATGCATGCAGTAAAATAACGCTGACATACACAATGCCAGCTAACGTACGCTCACCTCTGGATCAGCCGCACAGTCTCTTTCAGATAAATGCATGTAATTAAAAATAATAATAATTTGAATGTTAATGAACATATATTTGTAATTTCTTAAGCTGACCAAACCTTCATCATTGTGTTGCTGTTCACAGTTTAATACCGTATATACTCGAGTATAAGCTGACCCGAATATAAGCCGAGGCACCTAATTTTGACACAAAAACCTGGGAAAACTTATTGACTCGAGTATAAGCCTAGGGTGGGAAATGCAGCACCTACTGGCAAATTTCAAAATCAAAATAGATACCAATAAAATGTCATTAATTGTATCATCATGTGTTTCCAGCACCCAGTATCCAGTGTGCCCCCTCAGTGTGTCCTGCCAGTCAGTCTTCCCCCACTATGTGTGTCCTGCCAGTCTCTGCCCCTTCCCAGCCTGGCTGAAACATTGGACGTACCTCATAGTTGCCCCTTAATGCCTGCCACCATATCTGCCCCTTAATGTCTGCCTCCATATCTACCCATAATGCCAGCCTCCATATCTACCCCTTAATGCCAGCCTCCATATCTGCCCATAATGCCAGCCTCCATATCTGCCCATAATGCCAGCCTCCATATCTGCCCATAATGCCAGCCTCCATATCTGCCCATAATGCCAGCCTCCATATCTGCCCATAATGCCAGCCTCCATATCTGCCCATAATGCCAGCCTCCATATCTGCCCATAATGCCAGCCTCCATATCTGCCCATAATGCCAGCCTCCATATCTGCCCATAATGCCAGCCTCCATATCTGCCCATAATGCCAGCCTCCATATCTGCCCATAATGCCAGCCTCCATATCTGCCCATAATGCCAGCCTCCATATCTGCCCATAATGCCAGCCTCCATATCTGCCCATAATGCCAGCCTCCATATCTGCCCATAATGCCAGCCTCCATATCTGCCCATAATGCCAGCCTCCATATCTGCCCATAATGCCAGCCTCCATATCTGCCCATAATGCCAGCCTCCATATCTGCCCATAATGCCAGCCTCCATATCTGCCCATAATGCCAGCCTCCATATCTGCCCATAATGCCAGCCTCCATATCTGCCCATAATGCCAGCCTCCATATCTGCCCATAATGCCAGCCTCCATATCTGCCCATAATGCCAGCCTCCATATCTGCCCATAATGCCAGCCTCCATATCTGCCCATAATGCCAGCCTCCATATCTGCCCATAATGCCAGCCTCCATATCTGCCCATAATGCCAGCCTCCATATCTGCCCATAATGCCAGCCTCCATATCTGCCCATAATGCCAGCCTCCATATCTGCCCATAATGCCAGCCTCCATATCTGCCCATAATGCCAGCCTCCATATCTGCCCATAATGCCAGCCTCCATATCTGCCCATAATGCCAGCCTCCATATCTGCCCATAATGCCAGCCTCCATATCTGCCCATAATGCCAGCCTCCATATCTGCCCATAATGCCAGCCTCCATATCTGCCCATAATGCCAGCCTCCATATCTGCCCATAATGCCAGCCTCCATATCTGCCCATAATGCCAGCCTCCATATCTGCCCATAATGCCAGCCTCCATATCTGCCCATAATGCCAGCCTCCATATCTGCCCATAATGCCAGCCTCCATATCTGCCCATAATGCCAGCCTCCATATCTGCCCATAATGCCAGCCTCCATATCTGCCCATAATGCCAGCCTCCATATCTGCCCATAATGCCAGCCTCCATATCTGCCCATAATGCCAGCCTCCATATCTGCCCATAATGCCAGCCTCCATATCTGCCCATAATGCCAGCCTCCATATCTGCCCATAATGCCAGCCTCCATATCTGCCCATAATGCCAGCCTCCATATCTGCCCATAATGCCAGCCTCCATATCTGCCCATAATGCCAGCCTCCATATCTGCCCATAATGCCAGCCTCCATATCTGCCCATAATGCCAGCCTCCATATCTGCCCATAATGCCAGCCTCCATATCTGCCCATAATGCCAGCCTCCATATCTGCCCATAATGCCAGCCTCCATATCTGCCCATAATGCCAGCCTCCATATCTGCCCATAATGCCAGCCTCCATATCTGCCCATAATGCCAGCCTCCATATCTGCCCATAATGCCAGCCTCCATATCTGCCCATAATGCCAGCCTCCATATCTGCCCATAATGCCAGCCTCCATATCTGCCCATAATGCCAGCCTCCATATCTGCCCATAATGCCAGCCTCCATATCTGCCCATAATGCCAGCCTCCATATCTGCCCATAATGCCAGCCTCCATATCTGCCCATAATGCCAGCCTCCATATCTGCCCATAATGCCAGCCTCCATATCTGCCCATAATGCCAGCCTCCATATCTGCCCATAATGCCGTTTTTTATCCTTTTATTTATTCAAATTGTTACAATTTTCAATTTAGATTTGCATCTGCAGTCAGTGCTGTAATTTCTTTGCCCTAAACATACTTACACACACACGCTCAGACTAGGGTTAATTTAGTCCACAGCCAATTAACCTACCAGCATGTTTTTGGCATGTTGGGGTAAACCGGAACATCCGGAAGAAAGGTCTAGACGCATAACACAATGGAATAAAATAGAAAAAAAATTCAAGATTTATTGTTAATAGGCTATATATTGGATTTATATATATCTATTTTATTTTATTTTATTTTATTTTGTATGAAGCATGAATATAAATAGTATATAAAACAAATAATAGTAACATTTTAAAACTTACCTAACATCTCCACCACCCTGTAAGTCCATTCTACCTCCCCTGAACCAAACTGGATGCTGGAATTGTTTTACAGAAAACACCATATTAATTTATGGAAACCTCAAGATAAATGACTACATTCCAGTCATAAAAATAAACCAAAAATAACTTTTTAATAATAATATTAATAAATTATAAAACAAAACTTTAAATAACAAACAATAGCATTGCACAGAAGTGAAATATTATTTAAAACATTAACAGAAGTGAAATAAATAACAGTATTAATGCAATAAATAACTACATTCCAGTCATAAAAATAAACCAAAAATAACTTTTTAATAATAATATTAATAAATTATTATATAAAACTTTAAATAACAAACAATAGCATTGCACAGAAGTGAAATATTATTTAAAACATTAACAGAAGTGAAATAAATAACAATGCTGTATTAATGCCAAAGCACATAAACTTAAAATTAAGCCACTAACTATAGGGCTGGTGATTCGACATCAGATTCACTTTCAGAAATAAAAAATTAAATACAACCTCTACTTGTTTCTAATTATAATTTGCTACATTTTACCTCCCAATCATACCTTTATTTACTACAGAAAGTGTTAAGATTCTATAGACACATTGGAAAGCTACGCTCTACCATCCCTGTAAAACGTCTGTTAACATTCAAGAGTAAGACGTTTTTTCAGGACTTTGTTGTTTTCTGCCACTCTGTCAATTACTTCATCCACATCAAGGCTTATAAGAATGTCTTTTTCTGTAGCCATCAGCCTGAAAGAATCCAGATGTTCCTGGGATACAGTGTTTCTTAATCGGTTCTTGATAAATTTCAAGGTGGAGAAGCTTCTCTCACAAGAAACTTGTGTGAATGATAAAGCCAGGATGAATTTGTAGGCCAGACCAATAACATTATAGACATCAGTTAATAAATTATATCTCTGCAAAATTATTAATTATTTATTATTAATTATTAATAGCAACAAATAGCACAGTTCTTACATGCTGCACATGACTTATTCACCAGATCCATTTCTACGTTATCACAATCAGTACTTCCACAGGGTTTTCTCTTGCTACTCTTACAGTGTATTCTTCTAGCGCTGATGTTTTTAGCTTGTCCCAGTTGCAAAGCTAAGCTAGTTAATTCATTACGCAAATTTTCAGCTGTGGCATTATCATCAAATTTGATCAAGCGTTTGCTTAATTCTTCCAATGCTGGTATTTGAAGCCCTTGATCTCTTATGTTGGAAAAGTTCCTAGAGTCCAGGCAAGCATAGTCGGCATACAATGTTCCACTGCTGAGAAAACGTTGATTCGTGCTCTCAACAATTACATCAAGGATTACGTTATGTATGTTGATTTTATAGGCTGTAATTGCATCAGATATTGCTTCATCGGTAGCAGACTCACCGGGCATCGTTTTCTTTTTACTTAACCTTTTTTGAGGCAAGGTGTCCTGTAGTTCAAGCTCAAAATCTTCTGTTTCTTGGAGTTTGTCATTTGCCCACTTTACAAATGCATCTGCAGTTTTTTTAACCCCGTCAAAATCTCTCACAAGCTTTTGGATACTTTCCTTTGTACCAGAGACCATGTGATGAGCTTTTAATATATCCAATCCACTTGGCTGTAGATATTTTGACAAAGAGTCTCAGAAATATAAGTGCGGTGAGAACGGTCTCATATTTAAGAAGAGATTCTACATATGATTTAGCTTTTATACGCACTTCAGGTTTTGATTTTGGGTTCTCTTCAATCTTTGTCAATGTCACAACAAGGTCAATATACAAAGCAGAATCAGGATTTGAAAATGATCCAAATACTTTTCTAAGTGCTGCATCTTTAGACCACCAGCGAGTTTCGCCAATCACAGAGAGTCTTTGGTGGTGAGCGTCTTGGGTGACATTAAGCCATGTATTCATGCGTTGATATGACTCCTGAATGAATACTGCAGCATCATTCATTAGACTAAATAATGATGCGCTTGCAACAACTACCTTTGTGGTATCTGCCAGTACTAAATTCAGTACATGAGCATAACACCAAACATGAATTTGGCCTGGTGATTCAGTTGACAACCATGTAGAGAATCCTCTGTATTGTCCTTGCATGTTTGCTGCTCCATCAGTTGAACTTCCAGTACAATTTTTGATGTTAGTTTTGCATGATTGTAGAACTTGCATTAGCAGATTAAGGAAGTATTCTCCTGATGTAGATTCACAATCTACAATGGCAAGCAGCTTTTCATGAATGCGATCTGTTACGTAACGAACAATTACAGAGCACTGATCTTTAGATGTGATGTCCTGAGTAGTGTCAATTTGCACTGAGAACATCCTAGCTTCTCTAACTTCCCTTGCAACAGCCTCCTGAATAACTAGTCGGATTGTTTCTACTACTTTATTGACTGTTGTTTTGGATAACAATGTTATAAACGATCCTCTGGCTTTTCCTTTCAAATGCAACTTCTTGCTTTTCACTATACATTCACTAACATGTTCTTGAAGGCAAACATCATACTTGCTAAGAAGAAGTACAAATTCCCAAAAGTTTCCATGATCCACAGAAATGTCCTCTAAAGTGTATGCAGCTTCAAATTTGTTTCCCCTGTAGCTAAGTCCACGCGTCTTTTCCTAACTTGCTCTCGGTGAACAGACATTTGATTAGAAAGAAGCAAGTTGTTAATATCTCCGCTGCTGGCCTTCAAGAAGTAAGCTGTAGCGCAAGCTCCATGCATTGCACTTTTCTCATGTTCTTCAATTCTTTGATGAATATGTCTCCTGTCTCTCATTCCTTCAATGAATGGATTGGTTGAAGACCCCTTCGAAAATGTCAGACACACTGAACAAAATACACTGTTTTGTTCTTTGCAGTAAGTAAGTCACTTGCGGTTTGATCCATTTTTGCGAAGAACAGCTTTCTTAATAACAGGATAACTGATGTTCTGATTTGGGTGATATTTAAAAAATAATCCAAGATCACCTGACTTAGGCCGAATAAAGTAATTAAATGGCGATTCGGACTCTAAACTCCTGAATTCATCCTTCCTTTTCTCACCCTCGTGTTCAGGCAAATATTCCTTCATAACAGCACTCACATCTTGCATGGTACTGGATCATCTGTTAGTATTTCAATTTCACTCACAGGAATAACGGTCACTTGCTCCTTCTGATGACTGGTGCTTGCAGATTCAGGAATATGTACCTGATCAATTTGTATGTCACATACATTTTCTTCAGTGGATGTTGATGGTTGACGGTGACTGAACATGTCGGTTATTTTAACACATTTTGCGGCATCAGCTTCTAGGATCTTCTTTTTCTTCTCCCTGATTTTCTCAGCTCCAACTTTTCGTTTTTGTTTGTTGGAGTCCATTTTCTCTTCCAGAACAAAAACCTTTTATAGGAGATACTTAGGGAGTTATTTTTCTAACAAAAAAGTTTCAAGCATTTTCCTTAGGACGGTTAAAAATATATAACCAACAACTGTATTTGCTGTGTATGTATGTGTGTGTTTGCGTGTGTGTGTATATACATTGGGCCAGATCTAGAACAACGCTTGTGCGCAAATTTACGCGTGGCAAAGACGTAAAATCGCGTTTTGGTAAGTACTGCGCATGCACACCATAGAAAATACGCTCTGTAACATAGCGTAAATGTGAATGTATGGGCCATTCACGTATGTGTTGCGTAAATTCTTACGTGTGGACGCGCCAATTTTACGTCTGAATATGTCAAAATACGTCAAAATACGCTATATAGGCAGGGGTTTGTATTTAAAGTGTACAGTATGGGCATGCTTAGCTGCGTAAATACGTGTTGCTAATACGTACGTGAGCGGATGACATCGGTTACGTGGGCAAAAGTTAAGGTAGGGTTTGTAAAGTTTGTAAAAAACAAACTGCAACTGCAAATCACTTGGGACAGAGCTGTGTGTGATCAGTGGAGTTTGCAAAGCACTGCTGCCTCCTCGGTGCACTGAAACAGGGAAGACCACAGCTTTCTATCAGCAGCTAAACAGTGAAGTAAGTTAACGGTTAAGTGCTTAACTTCATTAATTGGCTGCTGATAGAAAGCTGTGCTCTTCGCTGTTTGAGTGCACCAAGGAGGCAGCAGTGCTTTGCAGACTCTGCTGACGACACGCAGGTAACGCAGCTCCGGCTCTGTGTGTGTTGATGCGGCATTGAGGCACAAGAGAATGAGGATCAGCACCACCGGCAGCCCATCGGCCCAGACTCCATCGGCCCATCTGGCATTTGCCCGATGGCCAGTCCGGACGTGAAAACGGCCCTGTCAAAAAAGGGCCATTCTCCATGGTGAACCACACCCAAAAAAATATGGTTCTATATTCTCACATTCTCACAATATTTATGTAAAAGTTATGACTGTGCTAATTTGCATGCCTTAATCAACAGTAATCAGAATAGTAACTAGTTGAGCAAAGGCTTTTGAAATTTGTTATTGGAATTATTTATATTCATACTTTAATAATTTATCTTACAGATGGGCAGAAGAGGAAAAAGTCTTTGCGAAAGAAACTGGATTCTTTAGGAAAAGAGAAAAACAAAGACAAAGGTAAAATTTGTTTTATGTTTGTTGCAAAACAGATATATGTAATTTATAGTCACCTTATAATTAATTATATACACATAATAGTCAGGGCCGTAACTAACTATTTTTATGTCCTGGGCAATAGAGAATTTCCCCCTTATATTATGGTCTAACTTCACTTATGTAATCACTTCCGATATAATTTAAACTAGTTTGGCAATGTAAAATGCAAAATATTAAAAAAGTAAAGAGAGCAATAGAGTGTATTAAAAATATAAGATCAAACTGTTCAATTATACATATATGAAAGATGCTATGAGTTTATAATGTTATTCCATGTAAACACTTTTTAGACAAATCAATAATATATAAATACCATTATAAACTTAGAATCTCATATATTTATACAGTATTTTAACATTGTGTTTATTTACAATTTTTTTTATGGCCTTTTTGTTGCTAATTTATATTCATTTTAATGAATATGAATACATTTTAATGCTTATGAATTACATAGAAAGCAAGTTTACCATTTTCACTGACCTTTTCTTTTCCAACCCCAATTGTCTTTCATGCCTCATTAACCCACATGCTCTCTCACCTGTGTGTCCTCAAACTCCCTGCCCCTTCTGTTTCTACAACCCCTACTATTTTCCCATGTGTCTTCAACCTCCACTCTCCTTTCCCTTGTGTGTCTCAAACCTCCACTCTCCTTTCCCTTGTGTGTCTCAAACCTCCACTCTCTTTTCCCTTGTGTGTCTCAAACCCCCACTCTCCTTTCCCTTGTGTGTCTCAAACCTCCACTCTCTTTTCCCTCGTGTGTCTCAAACCCCCACTCTCTCTCCTCCTGTCACTCGCACCATGGGCCAGATCTAGACCTAAGTGCACTTTTCCAAGCGTAACCGCGCTTATACGTAGCGTCCTGATGGTCATAATGGCCTAACCCAGCCCATACTGTACAATTTAAATGCCGCCCTCCGCCTCCATTGCGTATTTATGGCTAGCATAGGGTTGACATGCCCCCTTTGTATGTAGTTACGAAATAGTTACAACCGACCAGAGTTACAATGCGTAACGTGTGCATGCGCAGAACGTACAGTCAAATTTACACAAGCAGCTTGTTTAACTTCGCTGTTGTACTTAGTTCTGGATCTGGCCCCATGTGTCTCTCTTACCCCCTCTTTCTTTCCCCCTGAATCTTCTTAACCCTCACTTTCTCTGTAACACCCTTTATTCTCACCATGTGTCTCTGTCACCTTGACTCTTAGGGCCTGATCCAGACCTACGCTTGCCGGTGTTAAAACGGCAGGCGCAAGCGTAAGAGCGGCTGAAAAGCCAATCTGCGCATGTGCCGGGCAGATGTTGCCCGGTGTAGCTACTGCAACACCAATCGAGGATCGGGCGTCTGTAGCAGCAGCGTAGTAATGCTGGAGGGGGCGTCCCCCAGTGTTACTACGCTGCAGTTAGTGCAGGTAGGCGAGGGGAGGGAGGGTAATGCGTTGCGTTGCAACGCCGCCCTCCCAGCATATTAACACTGAAGTTAGGGTAGCTTTCAGACGGCGTAAGCGAGTGTTAATATGTTAGGACAAGGGTAGTGTCGGGGGAGTGCAGCGACGTTACACTAAGACTTAGACCGCTCAGTGTAACATTGTAGCTCTGGATCAGGCCCTTAGTCACCATGGGCCGTATCCAGACCTACACTGGCGTTAAGACGCCAGCCAGCAGCGTAAGATCGTCTTAAAACCCAATCTGCGCATGCGCCGGGCAACATGTAGCTACGGAAACGCCTGATTGTGGATCGGGTGTCCGTATCAGCAGCGTGGTGACGTTCCCCTCCATTACTACGCTGCAGTTAGTGCAGGTAGGCGAGGGGAGGGAGGGTAATAAGTGTAGCGTAGCAACGCCGCCGTCCCAGTGTTTTAACACTTGCTTTCTCCGGCTGAAGCTATGGTAGCCTTCAGCCGGCGTAAGCGAGTGTTAATACACTTGGGCAAGGGGGAGTTTCGGGGGAGTACCATCGTAGCTCTGGATCAGGCCCCATGTGTCTCTGTATCCCCCCCCCCACTCTCGCTCTCCCCCAGTGTCTTTTTAACTTCCACTTCCTTTACCCCTGTAACCTTCTTCCCCTCTGTTTCTCTCCAACCAATATCAATCCTTTCACTCCGGTTTCTTCTTTAATTACCTGCTTTTCCTGTACTTTACTCTCCTTTTGACCTGACAGCACTGGCTCTACAGCAGCAAAGTCTGTTTATAAACCTACTGCAGTTCTTAAACAAGCCTCTGTAGCAAGCACTTTCAACATATAGTATATAAAGTGGGGGAGGGGGGCACTTGGGAAAAACCATCTGCATCCAAATGTCTTGCGAGGACATCCCCGTTGATGCTCTACAGTCGGGATGTGGTTAGTCACAAAGAAGCTGTTCTAAGCGGCGAACCACACCCATTGAGGAGGTTTATGGAATGTGGTGAATCGGTTAATAACCAAAAGTTTCATAAGGAAAACATGAAATTCACTGGGAATACATAAAGCAGGGGGAAGTCCCAACCAAACAGCCACATGATTGGAAAAATATTAACCCAAGAAGCCAATTTTTTTTTTTTCGAAAATTCAAAGACAAAAGTGGCAGATGGAAAGTCACACTTCATCTTGGGAAAAATGTTGAGTCTATTTAGCCATGAGTTTAAATATTAGCAAATTGGCTAACTGTATTGCTGACTTCTGGTACTTCCAGAGCAGGACATCTGCCAGTGATGGTAGTCTGGGATGACAGCCATAAAGAACGAAAAAGGGGAATTGGGAAAAGATTCATGAATGGTTGTTTTGGGCAAACTCAGCCATGGCAGCAGTTCCACCTGATCATTCTGATTAGCCGAGATACGTGTCCAAAGATCTTTCTCTGTTTACTTATTTTACCTTTCAGTAAGTTCACAACACAAACTTAGATATAACACCTGAGTTAACATTGCCACATTTTGAGGTGCATGATCCAGAGTACATAATTGCATACTCCATAGAAACAGACAAACATATCCATTAAAAGATGCAACTTTTATTCCAAACTGATTAAAAACTATAGGTAAGACATAAATTTAACATAATAAAAATTCAGCTCTTGTAATCCATCATTAATAGACCAATATCCCCTCAGGAAACTAAAAAGCGCGTGTAAAACTGTAAAATTAGTAAATTGGTCACATAATGTTAAAAAGTAGCAGATTCTCATACTAAGCAATCACAAGCTGATACATACTGTTTGGAGGATAATCAAAACAAATGATGAAGAGAAACACCTATTCTAAGTAGACAGGAACCTTTCCCTAATAAATAGTGATCTCACGATCGCACTTCACCCATTCCGGGTCCTGAATCTACTCTGTCTAATTTTCACAGTCTGGGTTGGATCAGAATCAGTTACGAGTTCCGAGGGGCGCGTAGGACAACGGGTGCTGTAGCGGTAGCTAGGAGGCTGGAGATAATGCTTGCGCATAAGATGAAGGTGGAACTATAGACGATGCAGCAGGCTGTTGGACTAAGCAGGAATACTCCAGATACTGGACAGCGGACGGCAGGATAGCAGGCAGGCTAGTAGCAGAGGTGCAGGTAATGCTTGTAGCAGTGGTGCAGGTAATGCTGGTAGCAGTGGATACAAGACTGGACGCAAGACAGGCTGGAACCAAGCACCTTGAGTAACCACATTGTTCTGGCACTGAGGGAATAGGGCACAGCGTTTAAATAGCCTGTCCTGGTCCTGGATTGGATAGCCAAATCATGTGCTACCCCTGGCTTAGTCATGGGAAACAGTTATAGGGGAAGGAGCTCCAGCCACATATTTAAAGGACAAGGCTCCAATCGTGATTC
>WWET01000268.1:564901-586236 GCA_011038615.1 Limnodynastes dumerilii | reverse complement strand
CTCCACCCCTAATTGTACTAAATACAAAATTATGGGATACGCTGTTAGTAAACATAACAATGAATGAAGAATGAACACAATGAACAGGGCATTATCAGAAACATATTTATACATTTAGGCAATATCATGGTAAATATTAGTAAGGATCCAATGTTTAAAGCAATTAAGGATAAGTAACAGAGCTGCAAATATATCAGCTGCATGGTCCTTAAGACCAGTGGATACATAATTAGTACTAAATGGTCTATAGCAGGCATAGGCAACCTGCGCATCTCCAGGTGTTGCGAAACTACAACTCCCAGCATGTTTTAACTGCAAAAACATAGCTGATACCTGACAAAGCATGCTGGGACTTGTAGTTCCGCAACACATGGAGAGCCGCAGGTTGCCTATGCCTGGTCTATAGCATAAAGAAACTCAATTAAGAAGCTGGACTAAGGAATTTAACCAAAATTCCAACAAGCAATGTTTTATGCAGATTTTAAAATATACTCCCATACACAGGTAATGTTGTCATTTGGCAGAAATCTGATTATACATCTGAAGCAAAACGTCAGCTGGGTGATAGCACTTGCTATCTGACACTTTTGTTTAATCCGTCTGTGAATTTTCTCAGACAATATTACAAACTAATTGCTGCTGCTAAAAATGAGAACGTTATCTCTGATAATGACTATCATTTTCTAAAAGTCGACAAACCAAATATAGCATCACTCTATTTACTACCCAAACTACATAAAGATATGCAGAGACCCCCAGGGAGACCCATAGTGTTGGGGATGGGCTCTTTAACAGAGAATGCCAGCAAGTTCCTTGATTTTCAACTTAGACCCTTTGGGCTGGATCCAGACTTAAGTGCTTGAAATTAGTTACTCGTGGGCTAAACCATATTGATTTCAGGGGGAGTCAGGTTAATTGTATTCTTTGCATGCAGGGATATATCTTTGAATTGCTTACTGCACACAGATACTGACCAGCTTTACTATCACACTGTTATTTTGAACTTGGGATAGAAAACATCACCTCTCAACTCTAATACTGTTGGCAACAGATGAAATATGACTCCCCTGCAATCAACATGGTTTAGCCCAAGAGTAACTAATTTCAAGCACTTACTTAAGTCTGGATCCAGCCCTTTGTCCTTGCCCTCCCCTCATATCTACGTGACACTGTGGATCTGTTGTGTAAACTGAATGATCTTCAGGTTGGTCTGGATATGATACTAGTTACCTGCGATGTAGAATTGTTGTAGACTAATATCGACCACAAAGGAGGGGTGGTAGCGACCAAATATTTTCTTGACATGAAAGCCACTGATGGTTTTATCAGCTTTCTAATTAAACAAACTGTGGTTTGTCTTGACTAATAAAAGGTGTACAAAAGGTTCTCCAGGACTTTTAAACAAACTGTGAAATTTTAGCAGTGGAGGGCAACCCCTTTAGGGTAACAATGTGAGTGGATGATCCATTACCTTTAACCATTACCCAGACAGCTCTAAATATTTTGGAAGCAGGAAGGTCACTGATAAACTTTATGGATATATAAGTCCAGGGACGGTCAGGGTTAGGAAGCAGAGCCATGTTGAAGAGCAGGATCAAAGTAATATGGTGGAGCAAGGAGTGCAATTTAATAATAACTAGATACAGAAATCCAGGAGCAAGCACGAGGAACAGGAACAATGAATACATGAGAACATACAGAAAGTACATAATTCCAGGTCAGAAACACATGAGGACATTTAGTCATCAGGCTCTATATATATATATATATATATACCTGGAGAAAATTGGTCACATGAGGGGCTATAGCACTGAATGCCATTTAGTGCTATTACCCCTAAAATGGAATAGGGGTTCCTATGTGGTAGCCAATAATGTAATAATTGGTGTTCATCCACACACACACCCTTCCAAGTGTGTATCTAACTTGAAAAAAAAAACAAAACGACACCAATGTGTTAAGTAAATAGTATATACTGTGCAGCCAAAGAGTTAACAAGTAGCAATTCTCTGTGGCTTATTCTTTCCTGGAATTGGGGAGCAGGGTTGTGTTTTTGTTTCTTGCTCTAGCAAACTCTGTGCTAATGCAGCAGAATTTCCTTTTTTCTTTTTTTCATAAAGATCATATTATTCCAGGATTGTACACAGTTTATCTGCTCAGTACTCTGAAACATTGTTCAAAAACGTTCAAGGGACTGATCATAGAAAGTACATTTTACACACCATGATTATGGTAAATGCTGCTGGTGTCGATAGCCCTTGTCTGTGCTGCTTTGTGCTGTTTATTAAGCAGTGTAAAAGTGTTTCCATTTATTTTTCTGATGTTAGTTTTTATAATATACAAAAACAATTAGCCCTGTGTTTTGTTTTTGTTTGTGTTTTGTATTGCATTCTACATCATTTTATTCCTTCTAGTCTTTTATTACATATATTATATAAATATAAATAGCAGCCTTTTAGTGGTTGTTGAGTTTTGGTAAAACAAGTTGTCTATTCTTAACCATGTGATGTGTTTGGGGATAAAAATAATGTAAATAAGATCATACATTCAAGAAAAAAAAATATGGCTTTTCCATTTATTATTTGTGCATGTTAAATGTTGTTATATTTTCATATTTCACCTAATAATAGATTGAGAGAGTATACAATAGGTACGAAAAGATCAGCGAGATATTCTGCAACTTAATGCAGGTGATGGAAATTTTTCCATGTTATCTAGCTAGCAATCATTTATAGCAGTGAAAGCCTCTCCATTACGTATTAGCCTTAGTGATTAATTATTATAATATTATCTTCATTTCCTGCAGTTTACAATTATTCATCTATATAGAAGCAGAAATGCCAATGCAATATATTGAAATATCAGCCAGAATATTTGATAAAGGCTCATATTCAGAGTACTATGCATGTGCAGTAGTAAAAATCGCTAAACACCGAGCGTATATGTTATACGTCCGTACTCTGAATGCGGGCCAAAATTCTACAAAGAGAACATAGGCATAGTTATTGCCACATCGTGTGACAATGCTCATGCATTGCCACAGTATTAACTATTTATTTGTGAAGGAAGTGTGAGGGGAAAGTTAGCACAGTTCACACATGCCCCCTCATTGCCAAGCGACACTGGTAGCATTGAAAGACTCCTGGATATTCTGGAGGACTGATAAATGGACAAATGACACTAATATGTGAGAGGCATAGTGAAAAGTTGTTTTCAGTTCTGAGGTAATCTTGCAAAATAATTAGCTTTTGTTCATTTCACACAGATGCTGATCAAATTTTAGTTTTAAATTAACTTAAGTTAGGAGATGTCAACCTTTAAATATAATTCTCTTTGCACAATTTAGATTTGCCTCCCACCGCAGCTCAATATGGTCTTGCTAAGATGTGCATTTGCACCTGATATTTTCTGTTTCTCTCAAACTCTGGATCAGCCCCTGTGAAATTAGCAACTATGTCTACATTACTCCAAAATGAGCATTAACAGTAACCAGACAAAACATTTTTTCTTTTGGAACATGTTCATGAGTTTTTTATTTATATATATTATCTGAACATGTTGTCAGTCAGCAAAATGAAAAAATTTCAATAACACACTAAAAAAGTTTTATATTATAGGGTTGGATCCAGGCCTATGTGGATGAGGAGCACAGTCCCTCCTGATCTCCTCCATGCAGAAGGCAGTTATGAGTACTGCACCCTACCTTAAGTATTCTGCACGGAAACAGGGTTGTACATAAAGGCTTAGCTAAGCCCTTACTGTACATTTTAAATACCGATGCCCACACCCCCATGCTTATCTCATGCGGTGACTGAATTCTGCAGCATCGAATTGCTGCATTTCGATGTTAAATTACTTGCACTGCACAAGCATCTTGCCCATAGTGGTTAACACAAAAATATATTCGAATTAGGTGCAGCAAATCGTGTTAGAAGACATCACCTGTCTCTTTTACTAGTTATCCACCAAAAATATCTATGTTAGATGATGGGTATGGTATGTGTAGAGGTACAAGAGTCTGAACCACTCAGTTGGTATACAATTCTCATTCACATGAAAATAATATTTCATTTTGTTGAACACAATTAATAAAATGAAATAAAGTGATCGAGAGCTAGGCATAAAGGCTAACAGGCGAAGTTGATACTATAACCAAGTACCTCAGTGTGTGCCACTACCACATGAAAACTGTTCAAGCTATAGTGCCAACATCTACCCTGTTAGTATACCCAGGGGGTATGAGCAGTAATTCACTGTACATGTAGTTGGTATTCACATATATAAAAAGTTGATTACACTGCAAATGTATATAACTTATAAATGAGGTATTGTTGGTATTTCTGATTTCCAAGTACAGCATCTAGAAGATAAATGAGCTGTAGCCACACAACTGTTATCGAAAATTTTAGCATCAGTCTTGAGTTATCAACAATACAGTATAGGCATGCTCCAGTAAGATAGGGACTATACTGGCTGCTCTTGATGCAGAACCTATATAGCTGTATCATCTTATGCATCACAGCTAGATCCTTTCTTTTATTCTAGTTTCTCTCTGTGAATGGATCTTGTAACACAGAGTGTGTTTCACTTGTTGTTGCCTCACATCAATGTGACAAAGCTTACAGGATTCACAATGGATACCCTGTAAAATATAATTTAGCTTTATTGGAACGCCTGTCAAAGCACTATGTGAAGTACATAGTAAATTATGCTGTAACACAGCTTTGAGATTCATTAATGAATGCACCTAAAACCCCTCTGATAGTTAAAGTAAGCTGTTTTTAAGAGAATACCTAGATCTTTTATGTTGTAATGTGGCACAAGAAACTGTTACATTAAATGGGTGTAAATAAGATATATTATGGCTTTAATTATTATTCTTTCACCCTTTATTGTAGAATTCTTACCACAGGCATTTGGAATGCCATTATCACAAGTAATTGCCAATGACAGAGCACAGAAACTGAAGCAAGATTCCCAAAAAGATGAACAGAAAGAAGTGACTGACTTTGTAACATCTATCTTGCCATTTGGGACAAGACGGCAGAATAAAGAACTCTCAAGTAGCAATTCATCTCTTAGCTCTACTTCAGAAACACCAAATGAATCCACATCTCCCAATACACCAGAGGCAGCTCCTCGGGCACGGAGGAGGGTAAGTTGGTGGTTTATAAAAAATACACATACACACACACCAATATTGCGAGATTTTTGGCTGTGGTCTCTTTGACTTACTGCATTTCTTATTTTTAGCATAGAGTCTGGTTAAGATTCAAGGTATAAAGAAATTAAAATATAATTGAGAGCTATATTATGTTATTATGTTTGACAATACTTCATTACTATAAGTAACTGTTATCGACATTGTTTTTTTTCGATGCATAAGATGGTAAGTTGAAATTTAGAAGTGGCGGTATGAAAGTGTAGAAATAATAGAAGTGAATGGAGATTTATAGCTTTTCCATTAAATCAGTTGGAGAAGTGACGGTATGTCATACCTCCGTGTACCCCCTCACTTCCAGCCCTGATGCATATGATGGTAATATTTGATAATAGTATTTAATCTATATTATTTAATGTTCTCTTTATTTTACACTTTGTCTGCCTGGCATAATGAAATAATAAAACTTGATGAGATAGCTCAGTTGTGAACTCTTAATTGATACCATACTTGATATAAACCAGAGAGTAATCTCAGCTGTTTAGTTCATTGTTCAGAATTTTTTATAACAAACTTCACTAATTGTGTTTGTGAAATAAACAACAGACAGTCAGCTTCTTTAAATGCATGGATATATTCCAATTCTACTCCGTAGTTTATTTTTCAAAATTTTGCCCCTTATTATGTTCAGTAAGTAACCTCCACAATAGCCTTTAGACATTGTTCATCAAACATTTTTATTTGTAATAAGTTATTATATTATTATAATATTTGTATACACCCAACATATGAGTCTTGTTCAGAGATCACCAGAGGACCCTTTACTACCTTGTTTATAAACCCATTCCGCTCCTCAATGCTAATACATTAGTGCACAATCACTGTCATTTGACCAATTCATTATTGTGGAATGTGCAGAAAGTGAACCAATTTCTGATGCTTCCATTATAATCTTTGATCACCAGAGGATCCCATGCATGACCAGAAAATGAGAGCAACCGCTTGAATGTACACCTTCAGCTCTCACATTCAAGAGTTTGCCGTTAGTACCAGTTAAACCTCTTTTGTCTTCAGCTCAGTGATCATAATTGAGTATAGCCAGCAGTCCCCACTAACTGTGAACACAACTCAAACATCAAATACTTGGCAAAATTGAATTTGTTTCAATGTATAAACAAGCAGAAAATACTAATGTGATGAGTTGTAGAGGGTTATAAAAAAAGATGGGGAGGTAAAAAACATCTTTTTATAAACATTCATTTTATGTAAACATTCCTCATTCCCAAAGTCTGTTGTAGTTTCATCCATATGAAAAGGCAAAATTACTGTCTGCAAATAATAACCAATATATTCTTATGTCCAACAAATATACGGTATATTCTGTTTATCTGCAGAAAGCAACATCAGTTTTAATACTTAACTGTTGTATAGTAAGGGCCAGATTTACTAAGCTGCAGGTTTGGAAAAGTGGAGATGTTGCCTATAGCAACCAATCAGATTCTAGCTCTCACTTTCTTTTTACATACTACAAAATGTCAGCTAGACTCTGATTGGTGGCTATGGGCAACATCTCCGCTTTTCCAAACCCGCAGCTTAGTAAATTTGGCCCTTAGTGTCTTCCTCATGAAAAACTACAGTGATTTCCATTTAAGTTCAAATAAATAAATAACTTGTTCAAGAAAGAGTTACCACTAATTAGCCTCACTTGCTGTGGGAAACTAAATATGTTGGACCAAAAAAATCCATTGCAAATATTATCTTTCTTAATCAAGACAGATGACTCTAGGTCCTCCCTTATTACCACAGATCTGTGTTTGGAAAACCATATAAATGAACTCACTTTTACAAAAACACATTGAGATATATATTCCCCCTGTTGCCAGCAAAGCCTAAAGCAGATTGCTGATGAATACATCAAAGGATAAACAAAAGTCTGGTAATTAAACATAAGTCCAAGCACTGTCCTTTTCACATTTTTTTCACTGTTAAACAATGTTAGTCTCCCATACACTCTCTCAGACTAACTGGCATCACTTGGGAATTTCAATCTGACAGGAGACATTTTGTTACACTATAATTTCACCCTCAACCTCTCTTTTCTCAAATGAAATACTGCAGAAATCTGCTATTCATCTACTGAACAACAACACTGATTGTTTATACCCTAAAATAAAAAATAAAAGCATAACACAATGTACACAAAGTAACTTTTTTCATGCCATTTTAATACATTGCAAATAAAATGTTTGCTAGGCTAAACACCATATTCAAATGTGTACATACATAGAGCTAGGGTTAAAAATAGTTCAAGTCATAAGTACATACAAGGAAAGGAATGTAAACAATAATTTGGTGTTGTGTGTACAAAATAATGTAGACCTTTTAGAAACGATAGTCCATTTTGTAACTGTACCTAAAAAAATAAAATCACTTTCTAATAGACACTCTATTAATAATAAAGGACCGGATCCACACCCCTGCACGGTTTATTGACGCAAGGGGGCGTTTAAATTCCGCACAAGACAGAGGAGTGAACTCCCCCTGTAACTACCATCTCTTGTGCGTAGAAAGTGTGACTTAGGCTGCATAAGGCAGCCTTAAGTCACACTTGCAGATCAGCGGTCCGTCCAAACGCTGATCCGCTCCTAAGTGGGTGATCACATCTACACTGTAAAATTGAATTGCTTCCCCTCCCCTGCCCACCTTAGCTTGCAGAGGGGAAGCACAGGCCATTTGTATGGAAATTCCATTAGTAAAGCTAACATAACATCTGGAGGGCACATGCGCTCTCCAGACCAAATAGCCCATAGCTATCTGTGGCGATTTTTACCATTCATGAGATACAAATCTCAGATTTGTGGGAGTTGTAAACTCTCTGTAGAATGGGATAAAAAATCACCACGGATAAAAGAGGTGGGGGTGATTGTCGATTTAATTGAAATCAGTACTCACCCCCTGAAAAAAAAACCTTCTGTCTTGTTAAAATATATGTATTATATAATTGACATTGTTGCCGCGGCTACCAATTAACCCTTAGCATGCTGTGCCATATAGTACCATAAGCAGCAGCATGGCAATTGTTTAAAAAATGGAAGGGGCACAATGAATAATTAAGGTAAGTCAATGGTGATATTTATTGAATAGGTTTCAGTATATGGAGTATTTATTTAGTTATATAAGATACGGAGAACGTTTAATTATTTATTTATGGCACGGTGAACTTTTATTTATTTACTTATGGCACGGTGAACATGTAGTTATTAATATTATATACAGAGGACAGTTATTTATTTATTTATTTATTTATTTGACGGAGGACATATATATATGGTTTTACTAGGGACTGGACGGGTCTTGATGATGTAATTAGCATCATCATGACCCGCCCCACCCCTAGTAATACTTATTGACTCTTAGAGGGCGGGGCTTCAGGGTGCGATTGGCATACATCGCAGCATTAAGCTTTTCCCCGTATCGGCCTCCATCTCTTCTCTCCAGGATCTCCCGGAGGAAAGCATTGAAAAGTAGGCCACCCTGATATATTTTGTATGGCAGGGATATTGGGGATTTTGGGGTTAGTAGTAAGGCTTATTTTTAGTAAAATCTTTAGTTGTAACAAGTCTCTAGTTCTTACTGAAGGTATTATAACCATAAGAAGACATATATTTTTTATTGTAACCATAAATATAGAAGACACTAATTATCCTTTCTGATATATCTCATAGTTGTGCCTCTCAATTCTTAACATTGTTACTTATTTCAAAGGTAGACTATTAAGCTACTAGATCAGACCTGGGCAATGTACGGCCCGCGGGCCACATACGGCCCTTTGGCAATCCCTGTCCAGCCCGCGTATTTATTCCAGTCACACGGCTCCCCCCCTTAAGCTTACACACACGGCACCCGTGGCTCTCTGCCCACAGGCTCCCTGCATGCACCACACACTGTGCTGTATCGCAAGGTCACAAAGACCCTGCGATGCAGCTTAACAATTGAGGCCCAGTGACTGCCCGCGAGTCGCAAGCTACAGAGCCGCAGTGCACGGGCAGTCACTGCTGGCGGCCCTCGCCCCCTGGGTCCCTAGCAACCAGCGCCTGATGACGTGTATTCCGTGGGAGACGGCTTTGCCCTGTCACTTCCTGCTTAAACTTCGGGGTGCTTTAGAGATCCCATCAGACCGGCATCCAGGGTGAGTCCTCTTTGACCTACACCACAATTCATAAATTTACATAAATATTTACTGAATATTCTTAAACTTCTGCTTTTTATAATGGGAGAAAATTAATATTGAGCATAATTAAGTTCAAGTTATCATTGGTTCCGCCCTCCAACACAGTTCAGATTTTTCATGTGGCCCCCTATAGAAATTAATTGCCCACTCCTGTACTAGATGGAGCTTTTAATATCACACCTTCCCTAATTTAATCATCTTTTATTTGTTACTCAGTAGTGGTCTTTAGCCATTTCTAAATACACATTATTTCAAGTGAGCAGAAGAGGCTGATTAAACAGTACTTGCCAAATAATTGCAGTCCGGTCTGCTTTTTATTTGGTGATAGTTAAATGTGCCTGGAAAATGTACATTTGAGTCAAGAGACTTTGGGCTGGATCCAGACTGATTTTGTTGCACTCAGATTTGGATAGATCCGCAAACACTGGCACATTACCCAGACATCCTCTCACTTGCACTAATAAGCTTTCGACAACCAGAGCCTACCTAAAGAACTTTGACTGGTATTCATCAAGAATGTCAATTATTGACTAAGAGAGAACAACCATGTGTGAAATCAACCTAGCCCCACTATCAGAAGTGCCAGAAGGGACATCAAATCTCGTAGTCTCCTCCTTATGGCAGCCCTGACTAAATTACAAGGGCACAGTCAAATGTAGCCAAATTTTTTTAATTTTTTTGTTTACACAAATTGTACACAAATAAAATAAAGGATAAAATAATCTCTTATCTCTCATAACCAGGTAACATAGCCAGGTATATTTGTGTAAAGTGATTAGCCTTGTTATTTTGAACATTTTTGAATTTTAATTATACATTGTGGTATCATTAATATCCTAGACAAACTACTGGTATACTAACTTACATTTAGATGTATAGACTAGTGACAATTTTCCTTTGAATTCTCAGTAGACTTTCTGATTTTTATGTATCTTAGGTAAAGTTGATATTAAGATCACCAGGTTTTTTCATTTTTATTCACTCAAAATGGTGGTTGTTCAAACTAGTATATAGATTAATGAACATGTGCATGAAAGGCAGGGGTAACCTAAGCAATAAGAAAAGGAAAAAGAATCCCCCCCGCTCACTGCTGTTACCCAATAGCTAACCTGCCAGTCTATAATATATATAAAAAGCAATTTTAGTTACTGGATAATAGCAGTGTACAAGGGCATTTTTTCCTTTTCTTTTTTATTTGTTGTCCATCTCTGATAAGCTCTGTTTATAATTTTCTTATAAGATTCTATATACTGTGGGATTAGTCTATAATTCTTTATAGCAGGTTTGATCCCAGAGTTGTCCCAGAGGTTCAGTAGTATATGAATGCTTAATATAAATTTTGGTACATTAGTCTACAAAAAATTATCATTATCAACATAAAATCAGGCTAACTTTTTTTTCAAAAGAGGCTCTTTTGTACCCCTAGTAATTCCCTAAAATGTCATATAATTTTTAAATGTTTTAATACTTCCCAAGTTTATGTTTGTGTTTATGCAATATTTTACAAAAAGTCATGTTCCTATTCCTAATTGAAATTTCCTTAGCTCTTTTCAAATTATTATTTATTATTATAGGACCGTATTCACAGTTACTACGCGTGCATAGTAACTTTTTCTACGCAAGTTACGTAGGATTTAGGCGCAAAACTTCATTAGGCACAGACTTCTGAATCACACTTAGGGACATACGTATCTCTGAATCCGGCCCATTATTATTATTTCATTTATCATATGTGTTCAGTTTGTTAAAGATTACCGTGAATTAGGTTTACCAATAATGGTCTTTCCTGTGCTAGACATAATAACTGAGCAATTGTCATCAGTAACTAAACACTTTTATTATCTAGATTGGGGAATCTGCTTAAGTATATCAATAATGAACTAGGAATCATAGGAGGTGAACTGGCCTCTAAGACTTGCATTGGGATGTGCATATGAGTGTGTCAGCAGCAGATGTTAATGTTATGAAATATTTCTTTCAGCCATGAACTTATTTTAGGGACAGCATATGTGCTGTTAGGAAGTAGGGAAAAGAAAGAGTCTGTTAATTAATTTTAAAATCAATCAGTGTCTCCTATGGTTACAAAAAAAAATAATATTATTTTTATGTTTATATACAAAATACCTGAAGGTATTGAGAATCAGACACGTTATTTATATGCATATCAAGTACATGTGGTATAGCTTATTACATGCTTTATATTGACTTTCATCAGATATTTTCCCACACACATTATGCATTGTAACAATTAGTGGGATAGATGTACAGTAATCATGTTCAGATTTTGGTACATATGCTATCTAGAAGTCAGTAGAGTAGAAGGTTTGGAGAAATTGGTAAAGTCAAGGAACATACTAGGGAGTAAAACCCTTATAGTTAGCAGTTTTGTTCTGTTGATGGCAATGGGGACTATTTAGTGAAATGTATGGCTTATGACTTGACTGAGCAGAAGTTGTGAGATGTTTGTTGACACCCTACTCAAAGAGCTTGGAGTTAATAGAAGAAAGGAGAGATGTAGATTAAGAAAGTTAAAAGGATTATTGTAAAGTGCAGGAGCAGAAGATGACTGGCTTGGGTTCCTTAACAAGGAGGTGGGACATGTGTTTGGATGGGGCTAGACAAGTGTGACGCATGTGTGTAGTGCGCTGTCAGATGCTGGCAGCTTAAACCAGTGCTCAGCACTCCATTTGTTAGGAGCTCTCACCTGTCTTAAGCTGCCAGCCTCTGACAACTTGCGTCCATGAGTGCAGGGGAAGGGGCAATGGCACGTACGTCACTGGTCAAAGGGGCAGACAATTAGTGATTTCAAACTTAGAGACAGGGAAAAAGGATACTAAGCTGGTAAAGCCAGGGTAGGGTAAAAATGGAGATAGAGAAGTATGATGGGGAGTTGCAGCTGGGAGAAAGGGTCTGATGCACACTGGGACATACACTCTATAGTGTAGGGTATTTATTAGATTTTTTCGAACTGTTGAAGTTCAGAGTAGAATACAGTGCACAGCCACAACTTCCTGTAGTCAAAAGGTTAACTAGAGTAGTGCTTCCGCTAGTTAATAGATTAATGCGCTCCTACCCCCGTAATAAAGATTACAGTTTATTTCTTTCCTCAGACTGCATTCACTATTACTGGATTTCTGTATATTCCTTGTACATTGATCATGTTATAGACATTTTCACAATGCTTTATACATTCGTCTATTAACTGAAATAATTGTATATTTCTTCATTCACTGGTATGAAGCCCTGTTAGTTATATTCCCTAGTTTAAAATGACAGCTTACTAACAAATTGACTTTTGCTTTTAAGTTAATTTAAGTTAGTGTTATGCAGGGTACATATTGTATCATGTTATCTGACGATGATTGTTCCAATTACACATCAGATAGATCCAAAATCTTTCCAGTGTGTACTGTCATACGATGCTGTAGAATCAGTAGCTACTGCATTGCATCTTCTTATTTGATTTTTAGGAATTCCTAACTTTAAAAGATCACTAATGTTCTGACTGAAATGATTCCCATTCCTAATTCTGCACAGTGCCATCTTGTGGGCGAGCATATCATTGCAGCAAAGGATCAGTTGAACAGTTCTTGAAATGGTCCACAGAAAACTAGAGAACAATGTATACACGGGGACATCGTTAAGCAGGTCGGGGATAGAATCGTTACTAAAGATTGTCAGATCATCCTGAAAACCTCAGGGTGTTCCCTGCTTTAGCACCCAGAGAGAGTTCCAATGTTTCTATTTTCCCCAGATATTGTCTACTCTGCACCCTACCATGCTACCCAGTCAAATTACATCCAACAGCTGGGCAAGGTTGTATTAGCAAGTGGGTGAGACCTCTTATTACAATGTGCAGTATAGGCATATTTTCTCTATGCATACAGATCCAGACTTTATACACCACTGACGTTTTCCATTTGCACAAGTTGGAAAAATTAAGGTAGGCGCTAGCTATCGAAAGACTATCTGTGCGAGGGGAGTGGTAAGCTTAGGCATCCAGTTGCATATGAATTGAATCTGGGGATCCAGTCTTCTATTACAGTATCATTACTTTTTCTAGGTAAAAATATATAATAACATTTGATCATTTTTGCTCTTATAAATCAGTTTCATACATATTAAGGAGGGTGAAGTGAGTGTGACATTACAATGGGCGCATCTTAAATATTGTGAATACGTAATATCGTCTCTATTAACTAAAAGCACTTTTGTTTGTTGCAGGGTGCAATGTCTGTGGACTCTATTACAGATCTTGACGACAGTCAGTCTCGACTGCTAGAGGCTCTACAGCTGTCTTTGCCGGCCGAGGCACAAAGTAAGAAAGAGAAGGAAAGGGATAAAAAGCTCAGTCTGAACCCTATCTACAGACAAGTTCCCAGGCTAGTGGACAGCTGCTGTCTACATTTAGAAAAGCATGGTAAGTGTGAGGCTGATGTTTCCAGGAGCTACATGAAGGCTTATGGTGCAGCACTGTGACTGAGAATGTATACAGTATGTAACTGTGTTACACTTACATCTTTGAAAGTTTCATTGAAATGCCAAGAATCTGGGAAAACTATGTTGTTGAATAAAATTGTAGGTAAATTGTAGGTAAATTATGCATCTGAGGTAAACATTTTGGGCCAGATTCACACTTAAGAAGAATACTTCTCAAGTGCGTAGTACTAAGAATGGAGCAACTACACATGTGTAGCAGGTCATTTGCATTATGTACCTACCATTTCGGTACGTAGATTGTATATGTGTGGTCTTTAAAGCTCCATTCTTACCGGTAGTACCAGCATTCTTCTTAAGTGTGAATCCGGCATTTTGGACCGTATTCAAAGATGCGTGTATAAAGTACGCAAATATACGCACGCACGTAAAGGACTTATTGCGTGGAAAAAGTTACTATGCATGTGCAGTTAATCCGCTCCTAAAAATACGCACGCAAAAACTACCAAATTCGTATATCTGTGAATCCAGTGCTTTAATAGTAAGTTTTTGATGGGTAATAGATACTAAAGTTAGTGATGTCTGTGACATGTGTGCTCACCCAACCGATAATTAAAAAAAAATGTAGAGTCATTTACATATAAATCCACAATAGAAGTTTATTTACATGTACACAGGTATATAGAAGGTAACAAAACAGGTACCAGAACATAAAATAGATTTTTACTTGCGGTAGGTTGTGATACATATTTTTTAGGTCCATGCAGTGCACTGTAAGTATCAGCAGCTGAAAGAGAAATAATAGGATAAAAGGAAATCTAACTGACAGTCTTCTGTGTTTTAGGTCTACAAACAGTTGGAATCTTTAGAGTTGGAAGTTCCAAAAAGAGAGTAAGACAGGTAACGGCAGAAACCGTGTTTTTTTTTTTTTTTCAGTTGATCAATAATAGTTCTGATATTCACAAGGTCAACAGTTTAACAAATGACACCATAATATTGACTGTTTCATTGTCAACCACTATATTAAACAGACAAATATTATATTTACTATATTGTGGACATGGTACCCCCCCATAAGGTCGATATTTACCTTTTCCATGTCCACCTCCCGTCTATATCAACTGCTCTGTCCCACTCCATCGTCTGCTCACCTCATGCCCACTCCCCTTATTTTGACATCGTCCTGCTGCTAGCTTTGCCCGTCCAGTGTTAATCTGTCTGTCTCCTATGCTCCAGTAAATAATCAAGATTTTATCACATCTATCACAGTTAGAGTTGGAGATAGAGTTGGGGTTAGGGTTATTTTAATGTCAACCACATTGGGCCAAATCCAGACCTATGTTTCCATTACGTTTCAAGGCTTAGCGTATTTACTATGCGCTCACCTAGGCACTCCCCTCGGCTGTACGTACTTTTGACGTTTTATGCTTGCCAAACCCTACCTTAACTTTACACAGTGTAACTACTGACGTATGTAAAGGCTTCACGTACATAAGTCCCATACTGTATGATTTAAATGCCTCACCCCGCCTCCAAAGCGTAATTACGGGTGTTGTATGGATGTCACGCCCCTTTGTTCGTAGTTACGATCTTGATACGATGCTGGTATGTGCGTTCAGAGATACATGGTGTAACATCTGCCACGCACATGCGCAGTACATACAAAACAGCGTTTTCATGTCACTGGCTAGCGTAAATACGCTAGCGTACGTAGCTCAGGATCTACCCCATTATGTGTCAACCCACTATTTTAACACATATTTATCGACCTTAAGATCATCAAGTTAAATTTCACACCCATTAATAATGCAGTGCTAATTTTAAAGTCTGACCTTGTTTTTGTAAATGTTATTTTTTTCTCATTTATTAATAACAAAAAAAATAAATGCATGCAAATTCAATGATACAATAAACATCCCTGGATGAAGTATTGAATTACTGTTTCACTCAGGAATTTCTGCTTCGGAGGTCACACAGGACCTGCTTTTAACTTTTCCACAACTGTAAACAATCTTCCTCAGACTGACTTAGCTGTGGTTATTTTCAATTCTTACTGTATTCTCAGAGTCTGGATATCTCAGGATATTTTTCCCATTCTCATCAACCGGACCACCCCTTACCTTGTCCTGTGTCTGTGATGTATCTGTAAATATCTAAACTGATAATCACACGTTACCTTCTCCTGTGTCATCACATCACCTGAATACTAACCCCACAAATGTTGTATACTATTTGTCTTTTTAAAATGACTAAACTAAGAATCCTGTTTCGGGACTTACAGACTTACAAATCCAATGCTAGTATTCCATTCGATCTAGCCTTTATCCAAGCAAGGGTAGACCACTTCCCTCACTCACAAGAAATTTCCGCCAGCAGACCTTAAGATTTTGGCGACATTCTCACGTAAAAAGGTGAGCGCAGTTAGAATATGTCCTCGCTATACAATTTAAACATTTCCCATGCCACACATATCGAAATTGATATGCCCCGAATTGACATAGAAAATGCTTGTTGTGGCGCTTGTGAAGTCGCAGAACACCCCTTTTACAGGTGTCTAGGTCCGGTCCCTTGTCAACACTTGTTTCAGTTATGTTTAGTTAATAATAAAAAAACAAAACAAAGCAAAATAAAAAAACAATTAAACAAAAATAACTTTTTGAGTATTGACCCATCTGTGCCTCTAGAAGGATGACAGTGATGTAATTGAGGCAGGTAAACATCAGTGATATGAGGTTTACTAAACATCCTTTAAATCTTGTGTTTACAACTTATTTTATATTGTAGTGTCCATGAACATGACTTTTGTGATCTTTTCTAGTTACGTGATGAATTTGACCGTGGCATTGATGTTGTTTTGGAAGAAGAGCATAGTGTCCATGATGTTGCTGCATTATTGAAGGAATTTCTCAGAGACATGCCAGATCCTCTTCTTACCAGAGAACTTTACACACCTTTTATACATACTATAAGTAAGATGTGACAACTTTAATATATGTCTTAGAAACAGTAAGCATTATTTTTTATTTTATGTAGCAAATGCAACATTTGGACAAAGTCATTTTACTGTATTCATGATCACTTACATAATATGGAAAAAAGATTGAAATGACATGGTTATTAATAATTAGAAATGAGCGGTTTGGATTCTGTGAAATCTGACACATTCGAACTTTAGGGTTTCTTCCACCAAATTTGGATCTGTAATCGAGGCAAAACACCATTTTCACAAAAAATTTGGATCTTTCGAGCCTTGTATTTTCTGCTTCCTGTCTGTGACAGGAAGTATCACATGACTGTGATCAGCCAATCACAGAGGGCTAAGCAAAGAGGCAGGCTTGTGGAGACTTTTTTTTTGTTAAAGAACTACAACTTTATCGATCTGAGTGGAAAAACTGAACAGAATGCTTGGGATGAGTGATATCAGGGGTGCAACTATAGTGAGTGCTAGGGGTGCAGTTGATATGGGGCAACCATCTCCCCTGCATTCACCTATAATCCAATCCACCTTATTAGCAGCTCCCCTGCAGCCCTGTTAAAGAAACAGTCCTCACATGCCATTGCTGGAGCTACACACAAGATAAGAAAGATCACGGATAGACTGTCAGTAACCCAGTGGGCCACCCATGGGGAAATTTCTGGTGGCCCAGAAACACCCCCAAAATGATTATTTAAGAAAAAAACATTAACTTGAAAAGGGGGCATGGCTTCATGGGTGCCGTGAAAAGGGGCGTGGTTTCATTGGCTTCTTGGCTAGACATACATAGAAAAGGATTTTCACCACAGGGCAGTGAACATAACAAAGGAGCAAGTTTCCCCATCAGTGTCACATACAGACAGAAGTCATGCACACAGGCAGGAGTGATCAGCCAATAGGGTGACAAGGCTTTAGGGGTAATCAGCCAATAGGGTGACAAGGCTGCAGCCACTATTCTGCCACTTTTTGAAGCTTAGTAAATCTGGCCCTTAGTCTGCTTAAAAGTACTAGGGATATACTGGTTAATAGCAGCTTCTATATTCCTCACCCTGCAGCAAGTCCTGTTCACACTTTTCTCTCTTTATTTATACAATTGTTTTTTTTAAAAACATTTTACATCTATAGAATTTATATTTAGATTTACTGTGGAAGGGACCATAGATATTGTCCTTTCATATGTTTTATAACAATAGCAATACATGAGAATACATTAACCAAATGTCACAAAGTTGAGAGTGGGATACTAGACAATATATGGTAGCATGTACCAACCAACCTCCATCTTGTGAGCTGTGTGGTGGTCCAATTTGACTAGGAATGACTGGAAATGAATGTTATTCATATTAACAATGCTTTAGGAGCAAAATACATAAAAATGACTTGATTTTAGCATTTTTTTTTAGCAATTTGAAAAAAAAATATAAATCCAAAACCAAAATGGGATTTCTATCTGTCTTTCAGTGCTAGATCCAGAAGATCAGCTTACTGCATTACAACTACTCATTTACTTGCTACCTCCTTGCAACTGTGATACGCTACACAGACTATTACAATTCCTGTCTACTGTAGCTAGCCATGCAGATGACACTAATGATAAAGATGGTCAAGAGGTGAGACAAAAATGTTTAGTACTTTTGCTAAATTCATTAAATAATATTGTATAGTACCATAAATGACTATATGGTAATTGGGACATATGAAGAACTGTTGTATTACAGAGTATGGACCGGATCCAGCTTTCCATATGACACCCTACTTAATCACGCAAAGTGCCTAAGTGGGATGTCTGAAGAGTAGGGAGCATGTGTTCCGTATGATAGGAGGTCTGTCCGAAGAGGTGGTTCTTCCCCTCCAACCACAAAAAATACACAAGTTGGGGGTAGATTTAAATTATACATAAGTATAATTCAATCTACACATATGCACGGATCAGTGGTGTGTTCATTGTACTTGTATGTACTGAGACTGGGCTGCATGTGAAACTGTTTAGGGTCCAGCTAGCGGTGTACATGTGGATTATTTGTTGTTGCTGTTTTCAGAGATAGTTATCCGGTACACAGAATTTCAAAGCGCTGACGATTGCTTGTTGTAGTGTCCATGCTTTTTCTTTGCAGCATGACAAGTTTTCAATGCTTCAGGTCCAAATTTATGGTTAATATGGCACCTGGTCCTGGTGAAGTTCCTACAATTAACACCTGTGAGTGAATATATGCACATACATGCAAACAAAAACACACAATAATTTATTTATTACCCCTTTTAAGCTTACACAGTTTACAAAAGTTACAGGATTCAGTACTTCATTAACTGCGCTTTTTTGATAGACTATACTTAATAAAGTACTATACTATAGTACTATACTCAATAAATGTACACGTCAATGCGCCGGGTCCTCAATTCCGGCTGATAGGGGACTTACGCAAGTCATTTGATGGTACATCTCCTCGATCCCTCCTTTAAGCCGTCTATCCTGTCACCCAGAGCCCCCATATACCCACATTTCCCCATTGTGTGGATTATTTGTTACCGCCAGTCCAAATAAGGATCTATTTTTCTAGCTATATGTAGTGAGACTTTAACATCCTGTATTGAGCCATACTCCAGTGCCCACTGCTGTGTATATCCTAATGGGACTGTTATTTTTATCACTTTTTGCTAGTGGGATTTTACTCCATGCTTGCATATCAATCACTCAAGATCAAGACATCTGTGATATTACATGTTGTTTATTGAACTAGGATCGGCTGATGCACTATGTTTTAATATTGTGTTTGAATAAATATTGAGCAATATTTACATGAATCCAGTATTATTATTATTATCATTTTTTAGTATTTACCTTTTAATTATATTTGCATTATATCTCTCTCCTATGTAAGCGCAGGTATATTTTGTTTTTTCTTTGCTCTTTTTTGGATGTTATTGCCACATCCCATACCTGCTGCTATAAACATAGTTAGAGACATCAACTTTTGTATATTAGGCAGTATTACACTCTAAGCGCCAATTGGGAAACGTTTGTGTATTTGTGTTTACAAAAAATCCCTGCCACATAGGCGGGGACAGCCAGGTAAATGAAGGGTCCGGAGCGGGGAAAGCCATATGGCTGCAGACCTAGTCATAATAGTTAAGGTATTAATCTGGACACGCAAGAGTCCAGATTTCCTACCAACAGCCGGGAGTGCAGGGGGCGTACACTCCCCTCTACAGCTGTGTCACTTCAAATAAAGCTGTCACTATAGAAACATACATAGAAACATAGAAAGTGACGGCAGATAAGAGCCACATGGCCCATCTAGTCTGCTCATTTGTTTATTGAAAACTATACTGACCCTAGACCCTATTTACCCCCAATTTGGTTTACAATTTAGGATACCCTTATATTTATCCCAAGCATGTTTAAATTGTTCTACTGTATTGGCCTCAACCACCTCAGATGGGAGAATATTCCACTTATCTATCACCTTTTCAGTGAAGTAATTTTTCCGCACATTTCCTTTGAATCTACCACCTTCCAGTTTATATCCATGCCCTCGTGTTCTATTACACCTTTTCTTTTGAAAAGGTCACAACCCTTGATGTATTTGAAAGCTGCTCCCCCCTCTCCCTTCTCTGCTCCAAGCTATACATGTTTAGTTCCTCTAGCCTTTCTTGGTATGATTTGTTACAAAGCCCATGGACCATTTTAGTTGCTCTTCTTTGCACAGTCTCTAATGTATTTATGTCTTTCTGGAGATATGGCCTCCACTATATCGTCTTATTTCATGCTTTTCATAAAAACAGTGCTGAGAGTGAAAAGGATATTCATAGGAGATAAACATTATGTGGGTGGCCAAATGTAACTGTATGTCATGTTTTAATGTAATGATCATTTGTTTAGAAACTGTAAAATGATTGTGGATATCTCATGAACAGGTGAATATGAAGATAGTCACTGAGCATGTTAGCAGTACAAGATATCAAAGATATTAATTTGTGTTACCACCAAACATACTTAGGCACATGCTCTGAATGTATATTTTGTACATTTTTGGTTTATTAAATATTAATGTTTATTACTGTGCACTATAGCAATAAACAATTGTGCTATAGACAAGGTAGTATGCTTTGCTCATAAAAATGCTATTATATGCATTAACATCATTTCTTGTTCTGTCTAATGTGATTTTTATTAGATTACTGGGAACAAAATGACTTCATTAAACCTGGCAACAATATTTGGTCCTAATTTGTTGCACAAGCAGAAGTCGTCAGACAAAGAGTTTACCGTTCAAAGTACTGCCAGGGCTGAAGAAAGTACAACCATTATTTCTGTGGTACAGAAAATGATAGAAAATTATGAAAATCTTTTTATGGTAAGCTGATGAATGTAGTCATCTGAAACAATAAAAAAGGATTGGGGTATGAAAAGCAACCGTTGTAAATTGAAGCAGTTTAGATCTGCATACTAGCATTACATTTCTATTGCTTCAGGGACTTCAAGTTCCATACAACCAAAAACTATTACTATTATCATTTATTAACATTAAATG
>WWET01000268.1:517863-536654 GCA_011038615.1 Limnodynastes dumerilii | reverse complement strand
CGCGTAATTTCAGACCCCCGCGCGCACGCAAAGCACGCGGGGGTCTGGATCCGGTCCAATATTTTCTTGGCAGAATGTTTTATGAGAATGTTCAGCATTGTTCTTACACACTATAAAATAATTGTGTTTTTAGAATTATATGTTGTAATAATAAAAAAAGGAATATATTGTGTACCTGTACACACTGAACAGATCATCTGCCAACAGCTGCAAAAAAGTAAATAAGGATTGAGTAATGGGCTATACTGTCAGAAATCCAGGGAGCTGCTAATATGAATAAATAGGACTCAAAAGTTCACATCTCCTAGATACAACCAGCCTTAGAGCTAATACCAATAGTTGAGGGGTAATAAAATGTTAAATAAATTAAAACTTAAATTGTGGGACTACAGATGCTGCCATGGCCTCATGCCAAAAAGGCACCAGGCCTGAAAACAAAAACAGTTACACAGCTTAATAAAAAACATTCCACTTTATAGAAGTAAAAACTCCCAGAGACCCATGTTTTACCTTACTTTATAAATTATCAATATAAAATGGTCTTTTAATTCATCAGATGCAGCAGAAAATAATCCTTGTGTCAGAGTGCCACAAATGTTTCTAAATGCCATACAGGACTATAGCTCCTTACTTGGACTAGTAGCAATCACACTTCTGGGAGCTGATAATGGGCTGGAAATTAAGTAAGTGCTTGAAATTAGTTACTTCTGGGCTAAACCATGTTGATTTCAGGGGGAGTCAAGGTAATTGTATTCTTTGCATGCAGGGATATATCTTTGAATTGCTTACTGCACACAGATACTGACCAGCTTTACTATCACACTGTTATTTAGACTTGGGATAGGAAACATCACTTCTCAACTCTAATACTGTTTGCAACAGATGAAATATGACTCCCCTGCAATCAACATGGTTTAGCCAAGGAGTAACTTTACTCTCTTAGGGCCTTTTCACAGATTTGTGTATAAAGTATGCAAATATACACACGCACGTGGCAAGGCAACACCCATGACACTCCGCTTACATGTGACTTACGCGTTCATAGGACTACCTTAACTCTACATGTGTATTTACGTGAGTATTTTCCTTCCATACGCGTGCACATGACTAGTTCAAGCACTTACTTAAGTCTGGATCCAGACCAATGTTTGTATGCATTACAACTTTTTTTTTTTACAATGGGCCTGATCCAGACTTAAGACCGTTCACATTCACAAGCGTACCTAAATTACACATTACTAAGGATAATGCCCTCCCCTGAGCACTCCCTTATCATGTACGTAACTTAACTGACTTACTTGTTCAGAATCCTACCTTAACTTTTCCTTACGTATCTTTGGTTGTACGTAAGTCAGTGTCTAACCCAGTCTATACTGTACAATTTATATGCCTCTTTCTGCCCACAATGCGTATATTCAGCTTGCATAAGAATATCACGCCCTATCGTGCGGAGTTACGCACAAGTTACGTACAAGCAGAGCTGCGTGCGTAAATTAGCTGTCATTTTGAAGTCTGGATCAAGTCCATTAGCATTACCAGCTAGTGAGGGGCTGTAGCGCTCAACAGCATTTAGCACTATGTTCCCTCATATAAATAATGTGCATTTTTAAGCTTAGTTTGTGCTTAAAGAGCATTGTTTCTAGTAAGGAAGAATATGCAGTGGTTGGTTGGTTGGTTAGTTGGTTGGTTACTTTATGTTAATACTTTAGTACTGAATGATTTGTATGAAAAAATGTTGTGTATGCATCACTGCTGGGAGTGTGGAACACATTGCTGGGACGACTGTGAAAGGCATTTTCAGCAGTGAACATGATGGTATGGACAATAAGGGAATATTTGTGCAGAGGTTTCAGTAATTCTTATACTAGTGTTTAAAAATGTATCTGTTGTTCTGCTACTGTACATAATAGAAGTTATGATGGGCACATGCTAGTAAGCTATCCACTTTACCTTAAAAAATGAAAATGCTTAATAAAAAGATGAAATATATAGAACTTGCATTCTGTCACTTTATTTATTAATGTCCTCTTTTACATCAACCTTCCAGTAAATTCCTTCTTGTTGAAAATATTGTGGGAAAAGATAATTGGGATCATTACATTGTATATCCCCAGTCATGCTTTATTTATATATCTGAACCTATAAAACAGTTCCATTTTTGTGTATCCTTCAAATGATAACCCAGGACTGGATCCAGACGTAAGTGCAGATTCTGTACATTAGCCTCCAAATTTGCGATCCATTTTAAGAGGCCCAGACTAGCTAAGGTCTGTCTTGCAAGCCCTGCTGAATACTCTGGGAGATTCCCTGGACTGTGTATGACATCCTTCCCCATATTCTTCATCTTAGCCCATTGTCTGCATGTAAAAGGAGTCAAACATAGGGGTGCACTTCTTTTCACAGCCACAATCCCAATAAGCTCAGCACTTACAATAGATGAAAGTAAGTGTGGTTTATATTGAATGAATGGTATCAGAGGAAACGAATTATTAGCAGAAACCATTTATTTGAGAAGGGGCGGTAGGGCGTTTTATGGTGGGTTAAAACATGAATCCCGGGTATTTGGTGGTGATGTAAAAGGTCACATTTTGGGGACCTGGGTCAAAAAGGTTTTTTTCCCGAGTCTCACATGTGAATGGTGTCAATGTGAAAGATCCCGTGTTGTTTTTCAACACAGGTCCTTCACAAAGACACCCGATCGGAGAGATTTGGGACAATATTCACAGATCCGGGCGAGTTATGTGAGGACAGATCCGTCCTGCCCCTATCCCGCCCCCGTTTTTAGGTACTTTATGGTACTTACGGGTGCCATAGGGCTACCTTAACTATCCGTGCAATGTCCGCACAGACATTGCCTCTCCCCGTCCTACCCGGCTATTCTAAATCCCTCCCCCCTCCCACTTCTACCTAATCCCCCCCAGGTGCCACCTCTTTCTACTTAAAATACTCCGTACAGTCTTTAAAGACCGCATGGAGCCAATCTACGTAGCGAACTGGTACATGTAGTGCTTGTCTCCTTTAGTGTCCTTGTTTTTTAAAAGTCCTGTGCATTGTGTGCAAAAAGTTAAAACCCCTTCATATATTCCAGCCAATAAAAGCTCCTCTTTAGGCTGACTGACAATTGCTTGAAAGGGCAGAAATGAAAAATTAATGGTACATGTGAACTGGTTAGATCCAGGAATTTCCATGGTTATAGGTGGACTTATAACGCAGCTTTTTTGACACGGCAATTTGCCCGGCGAAAACCTGGGTTGAGAATCCTGTGCTTTTCAAGTGTGGTGATGTGAATGTGGTATCAATAAAGGCAGACATTTTACAGTTTCTCTCTAGTCTAACCTCTCAGATCTCCACAGTGCCTTCTGTAACAACTGCTTGCATATGATGTGGCTGATAACAGTTAAAAGAGAGGTAGATCTACACCTTTGCAAAAACCACATTGGACTGCAGCAGGAACCTAATTTAAAATGTGCAAAGAGAATGAGTTGAGAGGTGATGTTCTGTAGCACAATTTTAAATTACAGATTGAAGTTTAAAGGTTGGATCGAGATGTAAGTGCGCTGTACAAACTAATTCCTCTGCAGCAGTAAAATTACACTATGAGCCTAAATTCTGTATGTGCAAGGATAGTACACTCTCTTCGTATGCACGGCACTTGTGTACCCTGGACTCTACCCTGGTCTCCATGGGGACGAAATTCACGCCCCGCTATGCAAATGTCTTCATGGCCTACTGGGAGGAGAATTTTGTGTACACCCACCCAGAAGTTGGGGAACATCTTGTCATGTACCATAGGTACATTGATGATGTCCTTTTCTTCTGGAGGGGTGATAGAACAACATTAGAAAACTTCTGTCAACACTTGAACGAGAACAACTGGGGAATAAAATTAACTTTTAACATTAGTCAAGAGTCAGTAGACTTTTGGGATTTATCCATTTCCATTGAAAATGGAAAGGTAAGAACTGGATTATTCCGGAAACCTACTGACACCAATGCCTAAATTCCCAAAGAGAGCAACCACCACCAAAAGTGGTTATGCTCTGTACCCAAGAGCCAACTAGTAAGGGTAAGAAGAAATTGTACCTCTGAGGAGGAATATCAGAAACAAGATCAGATTCTGGTCAATCAGTTTGAACAAAAAGGATATGAGAGATCTGAGATAGATCGTACCTTTTTGGAAGTAGGTAAATTCAAAAGAAGGAATCTAAGGAGAAGAAAAAGAAAAAGAGAGAAAAACATCAGGGTCAGAAAGAGGTACCTTTTATCACACAATACAGTCAGCAATACAGACTGATTGAAAAGGTGTTTAATAAACATTGGGCACTTCTGAAAAATGTCATAGAATTAAAGGAATACATTGGTGATAAACCTAAATTCCTATATAGAAGAGCAAGGAATTTAAAAAAACACATTAGTTAAGAGTGTCACCTCCCAACCCGCCAGACCCCGGAATATTGCAAGCCAGGGGTTTTATAGGTGTGGTAATTGTGTTGCCAGTAGAGGCATTAAAATGGAAACCAATAAAATAACTGAATTTGAAGTTGCCACTACAGGGAACAAGAAAAAAAATCAAAGATTTTATCACATGCGACAGCATTAACTGTGTGTATGTGATGGAATGCAAGTGCTCACTCCAGTATGTAGGGAGGACCTCAAGACGTTTGAGGGAACGCTGGAGAGAGCACTTGAGGAATATCAGGACAGTGGACCCCAAGTACCCTTTGTCTAATCATTTTAGAGAGGTGCATAATTGTAGAGTGGAAGATATTAATAAATGCGTTGGGATCTGCAAAGTAGATGGATCATGGAGGGATGGGGATAAAAAGGGAGCATTGGCCAAGAAAGAAATGGCAATGATATATGATCTGGATACCCTTACCCCCAACGGCCTAAATTGCATGTTTGAGCTGAAATTGTATTTGGAGTAGGAGTATTTGGAGGGAGGACTGGACATATATTTCATTATATTTAATTATATTTGAGAATATATCATTGATAACACACATATAATGTAGGATGATATACCTACAAAATAAAATAATTTATTTCACATATTTATTTCACATAATTCATTTCACATCATTTATTTCACATAATTTATTTCACTTATTTCACTTATTAATTTTCCACATATTTATTAAATTTTCCACATATTTATTTATTTTTATACACATATATTTACACACATTAATATATTTTTACATTTTTCCCATGTTATTCTGCCCGATCCTATGTTCCTGACATTCCTTCTCCATTTTCCCTATTTTTAGCCAGCAGGTTTACAATATATATGAAGAGAACAGGAATTGAAAAACAGCAAAAGGTCAGAACATAGGGGCAGATCCTGCTGTACGTTTTTCTGCGAATTTACGTGTGGTTTACACGTAAATTCGCAGTTTAGAGCGTACTGCGCATGCGCACCGCAGAAAATACGCTAATTCGCGTAGCGTATTTTCTAACGTAAGGAGAATTCACGTATTGCGAACGTATGTAATTACGTGTGGGCGTGCCAAAAATACGTTAGCGAAGATTACGTGCGAATTACGTGAAGTAGGCGGAGGGGGGTATTTAAAGTGTACAGTATGGGCGTGCTAAGCTGCGTACGTTCGCGTAGTCTGTACGCCCGTTAGCGGACGTATTGTGTTACGTCTGGAAAAGTTAAGGTAGGGTTTGGGTAGCGTATTTTCACAAAATACGTCCGTGCAGGGGGTGTGTTAAGGGTAGCGATGCGAATTTACGTACGCGAAAATTCGCTACGCGAACAAACGTAAAGCAAACGTTGTTCAGGATCTACCCCATAGAGAGAAGCAATAAGTTGATTATTACATTTTTTCAGTCTGGAAACAACACTAATAGGATCTTTTCACATAGGATAAAGATTTTTAAGATTTTTGAAGTAAATGAAATTAAAATGAAGTATTTTAAAAATAAATTTTACGGAAGACGGAAGATGGGAAGTGACGTAAGAACCATTCCCCTTTTAAATACCAATGTGAGCATACACTTGACATACCTTGAAAAAGAGCACACACATGCTCGAAACGCGTAGGTGGTGGGATCCCGTATTGTGTTCCGGTTGTCACTCTTGGTGCGTCTATTGCCCTCTCCCCCCTTGATTGGTGCTGACCCTTAGGGCCTCTTTTATTTTGGGTCTAGCCCAGTATCGCAGGGTGTTTAAGTCCATCTTAGAGGACAGTGGCTGTTCCTGGAGGTTGATTTTCCGGGAAGGGATTTTTTAATATATTTTTTATTATGTTTGCATTGGCTGAAGAAATTTCTTATATTTGATATGGACTTTTAATGTGAATAAAATATCTGTTGAAGAACGAAGCAGTCCGCCAACCTTTTGTGTATCCACAGGTTTGTTTTCACCTGCTGAATCCCACGTGTAGCATATACACAACGGGAGTTGGAGGATTCTTATCCTTGGGTGACGGACAATTCCACCATAGGAGATATAGAGGAGGAATCACGTCCCATAGGGATTTGTGTTCATGCAGTAACCCAAGAGGTTTGTTGTGTAAGTGCATATTTTGGGAGGAGAGTACTTACAGTGTCCAACAATATTGCGCAAGATTGTCTCTATTTTCTTTCCAATTTCTGTAAATACGGGGAGATACAGACAGAGGCAAGACATCATAACTCTGTCTGTATCTCCTTCCTTGGTTCAGGTGTATGAGACTGAACGTAGGGGAGAACACGGGACATTATTAGAGATCTAAGAAGGAAGGATCACATTTACATAAAGAAAACCCAGATGAGCATACTGTTCAGGAGATGAACTTCGTGAGTAGGAATTTGTGAGTTTTTTCTTCTTTTCTTTTATAAAAACAGTGCTACACAGGAACTGTTTTTCTCTTACCTTTCGGAGAGCAATGGATCAAGTATAAAGGAAAAAAAATAGAAGATCACATAGTAGAGAGATTGTACCTTCTATCAACAGACAAGAAGTTGAAAGGCACTTTCAATAATGACCCTTAGGCGCGGCCACCACATCTGTCTATACTATATAAGGACTATTGCTGATTCTAATTGATTTTTAGAGGAAGCCTTGGTTAATTTTTAGGGGTTTTAGGTGTTAACCTCCTGTGATGAGATATCTGTGACAATAAGGAGGGGCGCAGGACCTCGAGTTTTTTACTATTAATAGTATTTGCTACTTCTACGTTAACTTTCACACACCCGTCCCATGTAAAATAGGGCTGGTGCTGTATGCATGGCGGGTCATCGCATTTCGCCATCAGAAAAGGCGTGTACATTAACTGTATTGTGTAATTCTGGATCCGGTCTTAAATGTTTATTGGTGTTATGATAAACAACATGCTGTCTTGGGTGAATCTGCTGAAATTCCTAAAAGTCCAGCCTCGGGATATTAATTGGCTATGGGTTAAGACCATATTTGTTACCCAATCCTGGGAAAGTGAAATGCTGGTGCTTCAATCTCAAACCTTCTCCCTCTGGATGCTGTCACAGTCAATGGATATTTCAAATGAAAGATCACAAGTGGCCATCCCAGCAGAAAATCCTTCCCTGTTAGAGCAGTCACCAAACTGGTAATAAGTGCAATTTAATAGTCCTCAAAAAGAGCCTGGTTTCATATGGAGTGTGCAAATTCACAATGTTCAAATCAAGGTATACGTAGACCTCTGACTCGTTTCATCTGTTCCCCACAGACTTTTTCAAAGCTATAATGCTCCCCCCTAGATTGCACAGTTAAATGGACAGTTCACAGGTACAAAGTAAGTAATTAGAACAAGCCATATGCTTTGAGAGAATAAGCTACAGCAATAGTACAACAAACTTTTGTCCACACCAATAATGCCATTACATCAGTAAATAGCAAACACTTATATGTAAACTCCATCTAATAATATAATATTTGTGTTCTCTGAACCTCTCTTTTATAGAAAATTACAACACGCAGCCCATCCAATCTGCCTAGTTGTATATTTAAAACTATGCTGACCCTAGATCCTATCTTTAATCTTAGTATGGTTTGAGATTTAGGATATCCTTATATTTATCTTAAACTTATTTAAACTGTTCTACTGTGTTAGCCTCAATCACCTCAGATGGGAGGTTATTCCACTTATCAACCACCTTTAAAGTGAAGTAATGTTTCTGTACATTTCCTCTGAATCTACCAACCTCCAGTTTATATTCATGCCCTCGTGTTCTATTACACCTCTGCCTTTAAAAAATGGCAAAAATACCACCCTTCTCTAGCCGTTCACAACATTTGATATATTTGAAAGCTGCTATCATATCCCCCTTTACCTTCTCTACTCCAAGCTATAAATGTTTAGTTCCTCTAGTCTTGGTATGTTTTGTGACACATGCCATGGACCATTTAAGTTGTTCTTCTTTGAACAGTCTATAATGTATTTATGTCTTTCTGGAAATATTGCTTTCAGAACAAAGTATAGGTGAGGCTGTTCTCTAACATCATCTGGATCTCTAACAGATGTTGCCAACCAAACCTGAAGTAGGAAAAATTGAAAAGTTATACAAATGTGTCTCTATAATTTGGCAGGTTGGCCTTACGAAATCTGAATGATACTAACGTTTTACTGTAAAAATGTGTGCTAACCCCATATTTTTCTATGTTGCTACAACTACCCTGTACTGTTATGTATTGTGTTTTGGTAAAAATTATTCAAAACTGTTCGATGAGGCATAGCAATCGATCCACAGAGCACCTAAAGCTCCATGGTGCGAAAAGTAGTAAAAAAAATAGTCCCCCACTCCTTTCCCTAATTCTTACCCTAACCCTGACCTCTCACTACCCTAACCCTAGCCCTCCCTTCCTGGCAGCCTGACCCTTACCCTCCCTTCATTGCAGCCTGACCCTAACCCACCATCTCCCGCAGCCTGACCCTAACCCTCCCTCCCCTGCAGCCTTACCCTAACCCTCCCTCCCCTGCAGCCTGACCCTAACCCTCTCTCCCCTGCGGCCTGACCCTAACCCTCCCTCTCCTACAGCCTGACCCTAACCATACCCCGCACAAATAATTTACTCACCTGTCCCTGGTCTGGCGAGCAGCGGTGAAGGTGCGGCGGAGGGATATTGCGCATTGCAAAAGTGAATGGGTGAAGTATGCCCGAACAGCATACTCGACCATTCATTAAAAAAAAGTAGAAAAAGATAAGTACTCAAAAATGGGACATCCGAAAAGGAACTTTCAGATGTTCTATTTTCGGCAATAAGATTTTCTTAGCGGGGAGTGTAACCGTATTTTTTGAATATATCTTTTTATTTTTTTTATATAAGAGTTGTCTTCTATTTTCATTTCTTCAAAGAATTGATAGTCCAAAAATACAAAGGTATGCTAGTTAATACATTTATTAAAGTAAAACAGCAAAGTCTGCGTTGCTAAACATTTGTATTAATCTTTACTAAAAATAAATCCCCAAATTCACATACGATTCAAGGGTCAAATCCTAGGTATTTTCCTATTTCTACGCATGGTATACTTGCACACGGAAAAACACAAACGAGTGTGTGGGTGTGGTTAGCTGCAGCCGCTGCTATCCTTGAATCTTACTTGCGTATAATTGCGATGCAGATTTTTAGGCAAGTGTGCAATTTTTATCCTAAGTGTGAATCAGGTCCAATGGTACCATAGTGAAGACACCAGTTTGGGCCCTTCACCTTCTCTGCCAATGCCATATTGCCATAGCACCCTCCCTGTTGTAATATACAACAAAATCTTGACTAAAATAACTATAGGCTGGATCCAGACCTTGTTAAGTGCATGAACTTAGTTACACCTGGGCTAAACCATGTTGATTGCAGGGGAGTCATATTTCATCTGCTGCAAACAGTTTTAGAGTAGAGAGATGATGTTTCCTATCCCAAGTCTAAATAACAGTGTGATAGTAAAGCTGGTCAGTATCTGTGTGCAGTAAGCAATTCAAAGATATATCCTTGCATGCAAAGTATACAATTAACTTGACTCCCCCTGAATTCAACATGGTTTAGCCCAGGTGTAACTAAGTTAATGCACTTAACAAGGTCTGGATCCAGCCCTATGTATGTATGTATGTATGTATGTATGTATGTTTGTGTAACACTTTTATTAGTAATTTTATTAAGTTTTGTCAGTATATTGACCTAATATGTGTAATAACAATAAGGAAAGGTAGTTATACAGTATATTCATTAATCAAAAATCTGAATTAAACAAATGTATATTATGTAATTACCATGTGAAATAAAATAAAAATGGCCCCCTCTTCACAGCACCCACCCTGACATTGTAATATACAGCTAAAACCTGTATAAAATAATTCTGAATTGTATTACACAATTTACAACAAAAATTTTTTATCAGGTTTCTTTTAGTCAATCAGTTGTATAACAATGAGCCTTTAAGAAGGTGCTTAAAATAAAAGATGGAAGTTACTCCTGGGCTAAACCATGCAGATTTCAGGGGGGAAGTTAATTGTATTCTTTGCATGCAGGGATATATCTTTGAATTGCTTATTGCACAAAGATACTGGCCAGCTTTACTATCACACTGTTATTTAGACTTGGGCTGGGAAACGCCACCTCTCATCTCTAATACTGTTCGCAACAGATGAAATTTGACTCCCCTGCAATCACCATGGTTTATCCCAGGAGTGACATTCCACTCTTATTTTAAGCACCTTTTTAAGTCTGAACCAATGTGGGGGGAGGGGGGGGAAGAATCTCATAGAAATAGCCACCAATATTGTAAAAAGCTATTACAGTACTAGTAAATTATTTATTATATTATTTCCCTTATTGTGATGACATAATAATTGGACTCATAAAGACAAAACCTGAATAAAATATAAAAGTGTGTAATTTATAGTTGTGTGTATGACAAGGGTCGTCATCATAAAATACGGGGCCCGTGACCCAGCTGCTGGGCCATGCTCTATGTGACGTCACACAGGGGCAGGGCGTGGCAAACATGCTTTAATGGTGGGGGGGCGATGCACAGAGAAGAATTTCCCTGTACATTGGCCAGCTACTGAATAGCACTGAGCAGCAAGTGTGCTACAGAGCTAGGTAAGTATCGGCGGGCCCCCCTGATGGTGGCCCTGCCCATGTCTCTGTCAATCTGCTGCTGCTGTGCTCTTCTCTTCATACTCCAGTTCTGGGTAACACAGAGCTTGGGGATGTGAGTGCTGAAGTGAAGTTATAACGCTGCATTCATGGCTCTGCTGGGGACACTCATAAACACAGAATTATTAAAGTTTCCAGTGATGGTAATACATGGGGGACATATTATGGGGTCTAAACATTTCACACTATATAAAGCACATGTGGGGTTCATTAAAGGTCTGGGAGCTGCACATACTGTAAAATGTGGTTCATGTTCATATACTTTATCTGGCGTGCTATGTGGAGACCCCTCAGATATCACATGTAAAACAGATGGTGTATAGTAGGGGTCAGTAGATGGCATACTGTATAAAGCACATATAAGGTAATTAAGGCATCTGGGAATGACATATACTATAATATATGTGACACCCTCATAATAGTAGCACCTCTTTAATTGTTAACTTGGGAAAACCTATTTTAATTGGTGGTTCAAGGCTGTTACTGCACAGGCTTTGGTGGCTGGTGCATGGGAAGAGTTGCTAGGCAACAGGTCAACGATAGCGCATGGGCAGCGGCATGAGCTGGGTCTAGAAGTTTCTGGCCAGGGGAGAAGTAGCAGGAAAAAGCAGTTGGAAAGTGTCAGTTGGTGCAGGGAGTGAGTGGTGGCAGTGTGTAGGAGATTGGTGCTGGTGTGAGCTGCGTCCTGTGACTCACCTAAGGTGGTGTTAGCGGCGCTTTCCTGAAAGAATGGAAATTTGGTGTCCCTGGGTGCCGTGGCCAAGGAGTGTGGAGTAGATTGCTGTGGTGGCGGAGGTGTGTTTTCGTTCGGAGCGGAGAGCCAGCGGAGTGAGGTGGAGATGGTCCAGAGGGTGTGCTGGGCAGCTGTGGAGCAGAGCCAGGTGTCGGTGAGGAGCCTGTGAGAGGGGAGCCGGAGAGCAGCGTCAGGGGTGAATTGGAAGTGTGCAGTGACGGAGGAAACAGAAAGGTGTTGGTGAGAGTGCCGGAGAGGTGACAGAGAGTAAGGCGTAGATCTGCAGAAGTAAGCCAGGAAAGTGACAGAGAGAGAAAGGAGTACAGCTGATAGACGGTCCTGAGGTATCGGGTAGCAGAAGCAGAAAAGAGAGAGGTTGAAGTTGTGAAATAAAGTTGAAGGGACAATATATAAAGCTGGTAGCAGTGAATTGGAGGTGTTTGGCAGAAGGGAGGAAAGGAGAGTCATGCTGCAGGCCATAGCTGCACTCAAGGGAGAGTGTGAGGAAAAGATATATATAGATGTATATATATAGGCAAAGGCCTGGGATGCACTTACTACAAAATATTATTTATAATAACTGGGTGCAAGACTTATGCTATCATATAGAATCCAACCATGTAAGATACAGGTAAAGTCAGCACACCAAAAATATATTTCAAAATTACATTATTTAATATGGAAAAATAAACAGCACCATTATGAAAAAAGTTAAAAGGAAGCCACACTGGCTGAATGCCAAAACATCCAAGATTTACATGGGAGCCACATCATCACAAAGAAATTATAATGTCAAAAAATATACAAAGAACGTCCATGTAATACTCAGCAGCAGTAGTAGTGGTATCCCAATGGTGTAGATAAGGTCCCCGACGGCCGTTTCGGCTCATAGCCTTTGTCAAGGGGCAGGAGGCAATAACAGTGTGTAGCCAGGCTTCATAAACATGTGAATAAAAAGAACACATATAAATAGAAAGAAATAACAAGCAAATACCTCACACCTGCAAGTCCTCCATGTGCGTGTCTCTCAGCTCCCCGATGGCGTCTGACGCCATCAGACTGCCGCCCGGCGCTTAATCACCATGGTAGCGCATCCACACACTCTGCTGTGGTTACCCAGACAACGAGCATGTGTCTGGGACTTCACAGTGAGCGGTGCGCGCCCACCAGGGTGACGTCACCGCGCTGGTAGCTGAATCTGTCCGGTGCCTTATTCAGGGAGCCGCGACTCACAGGGAGCCTGTATAAAATATCCATATAGGGCTGTAGGAAAACAATGACACAACATAATACAGGTATTTATAAGACGCAGAATGTGCAGTATAGCAGGCTAATCAAGGGCATATTAAAGAAAACTATTCAAATTAAATTCATCATTAAGACCTAGAGGGGTCAATGCTTTCAAATTGTAAATAAATTCACTTTCCTTACGCAACAATTAGAAACCCCTATCACCCCCTCTTCTCTGTGGGGGCACCTGATATATGGGCATAAAGGAGAAGTCTATCATTTTATGCTTCTTCATTGCAAAATGCCTAGCGACAGGAGGGGTTTTTTGATCTATGCATGCAAATGCCTTTTTTATAGAAGAGCGATGCATCGCTATTCTATCCTTCAATCTACAAGAAAAAAAATTGTATGTGAAGTTGCAACAGGATTTACTTGACAGATTTAAGTGAAGACTATACCTCAGGGTGCTACCATGACCAATTATAAGTTTAGAAAAAAGAGAGGAGTTGCCTATGGCAACTAAAAAAAGGTCACTAGGGTGCACACCTCTCATTAAGAGAAATTGTATGTCCACACGTTTTAAAAAAAAACTTTACAATCTTTATTGTTCAATATTAAGAAAATTTGAAATAAAGTGCCGAATATTGTAAAAATTAAAAGCATGTCACATCAGCTTGAGATTTCCATAGTGAACCAACACCTGAGACTATTGCTGCTGCACTAGCCAGAAATATATATACACATCAAATACAATGTATCACAAAGGAAACATATTAGCAGTAATAGCAAGATATGCAGTATCTAGTAGTGCAAAAAAAGCACTATGTGCTAGTATTAATATTATTGTAAGCCAGAAAAATAAGGTGTGCTAGCAAGCAACATCACACATACAATGAGTACAATTTGAGTCCACAAGATAGATTAACAATGTTTGTAGTTGTAGCAAAATAGCGGTATAAAGATAGCACTATGTGCCAGTACTTATCCGAGTGTGGAGCACCATTCTGCGTCTCAGGCTGTCAGGTGGAAGTAAAGTAGTAACGGCCAGAGTAAGGTAAACGGGACCAGGGCACCCTAAACTACAACAGGGAACAGGGAAACCTAACCCTATTCATAATTAACGGCCTCACGACCTTGCTTCTCTCCGTTACGGGGCCGTACCTGTGAGTCGCGGCTCCCTGAATAAGGCACCGGACAGATTCAGCTACCAGCGCGGTGACGTCACCCTGGTGGGCGCGCACCGCTCACTGTGAAGTCCCAGGCGCATGCTCGTTGTCTGGGTAACCACAGCAGAGTGTGTGGACGCGCTACCACGGTGATTAAGCGCCGGGCGGCAGTCTGATGGCGTCAGACGCCATCGGGGAGCTGAGAGACACGCACATGGAGGACTTGCAGGTGTGAGGTATTTGCTTGTTATTTCTTTCTATTTATATGTGTTCTTTTTATTCACATGTTTATGAAGCCTGGCTACACACTTTTATTGCCTCCTGCCCCTTGACAAAGGCTATGAGCCGAAACGGCCGTCGGGGACCTTATCTACACCATTGGGATGCCACTACTACTGCTGCTGAGTATTACATGGACGTTCTTTGTATATTTTTTGACATTATAATTTCTTTGTGATGATGTGGCTCCCATTTAAATCTTGGATGTTTTGGCATTCAGCCAGTGTGGCTTCCTTTTAACTTTTTTCATAATGGTGCTGTCTATTTTTCCATATTAAATAATGTAATTTTGAAATATATTTTTGGTGTGCTGACTTTACCTGTATATGTAACCCAAAAGATTGAGGGTCTGGACTAAACAAACTGCAGCAAATGAGGCACGGAGCAGTTGCACATTGGACTGGATGGAACAGAAGCAACTAAGGCATGGAGCAGTTGCACACTGGAATGGATTTGACTGAAGCAACTGAGACATGGAATAGTTGCAAACTGGACTGGATTGACTGAAGAAACTAAAGATGAGCGCCGACCCCCGTGTTTTGGTTTTGCTTCAAAATTTTCATCGCATTTAGGTTTTGTAAAAAAAAAATGTAATGTTTAGGTTTTGGTTTTGGATCTGTATTTTATATTGAATTGCTAAAAAATGCTAAAATCAACTAATTTTTATGTATTTTTGCTCCTAAAGCATTAATAATATGAATAACATTAATTTCCAGTCATTCCTAGTCAAATTGGACCACCTCCCAGCTCACAAGATTGAGGTTGGTTGGTACCTGCTACCATATATTGTCTAGTATCCCACTTTCAGCTTTGTGACATTTGTCAAATTTATTCTCATGTATTGGGTTTGGAAAAGTGGAGATGTTGCCCATAGCAACCAGAGTTGAGCTGACATTCTCTAGTATGTAAAAAGAAAGTGAGAGCTAGAATCTGATTGGTTGCTATAGGCAACATCACTTTTCCAAACCAGCATCTTAGTAAATCTGGCCCCAAGGGTTAATGGCTCTTAGCATTAGTATGAGTGGCAGAATAGTGGCTGCAGCCTTGTCACCCTATTGGCTGATTACCCCTGCCTATGTGTATGACTACTGTCTGTGTGTGACACTGATGGATACATGGATCCTTCACACTGTTACTTCATGTAAAACGTTTGGGGAAACTTGCTCCCTTGTTATGGTAACTGCCCTGTGGTGGAAATCCTCTTCTATCTCTGTCTAGCCAACAAGTTTATGAATCCATGCCCCTTTTCACGGCACCCATGAAGCCACGCCCCCTTTTCAAGTTAATGGGTTTTTTTCTTTCTTTTTTATTAAATAATAATTTTGGAGGTGTTTCTGGGCTACTAGAACCCCCCCTTGAGTGGCCCACTGGGTTACTGACAGTCTAGCTGTGATCTTTCTTACCTTGTGTGTAGCTCCAGCAATGGCATGTTATGACTGTTTCTTCTCCTGGGCTGCAGGGGAGCTGCTAATAGGGTGGATTGGATTAAAGGTGAGTGCAGGGGTGATGTTTGCCCCATAGCAACTGAACCCCTAACACCTACTACAGTTGCACCCCTGATATCACTCATCTCAGGCATTCTGTTTAGTTTTTCCACTCAGCTCAATAAAGTTGTATTTAACAAACAAAAAAATCTCCATAACTCTGCGCTTTATGCTCAGCCCTCTGTGATTGGCTGATCACAGTCATGTGATAATGTGATGACAGGAAGCAGGAAATACAAGGCTCAAAAGATCCAAATTTTTTGTGAAAATTGTGTTTTGCCTTGATTACAGATCTTAAGAGAAGTAGAGGGATCGTTCATGTTGATGATGATTTGTGTAGTAAAATTCAGGGATAAGCCCCATCCTCATTCTGATTTCTCTGATCCGTTTATTTCCAAATTCCACAAAAAGTCACATCTGCTTAAAAAGATCATTAAGATAAATGATCCCATTTTGACACAGGATGAGACTCTAAGATCATATTTACCTGAGAATCCAACTACTATACATAAAAAGGGAAGAAGCCTTAAACACTCCTTGGCACCCAGCAACCTGAAACGGAGGTCAGGTGTATACTATTCTGGAAGGAGATGGTCTATTCCGGAGACAGTTGATTTTAGTGTGGTTCTTGTATTACATGTTTGAAATCCATCATAATGGAGACACTGCATCTCTAGAACTAATACACCATATGTAGCTGTCTAGTACTAGGACAAGTGCTAGCCAGTGAGTAGAACTTTCCTTCCTTCAGACAGCCTCTGGTTGCTAATATGCTTTTATGAACCTTGGTTGACTTTCGTAAATTTATAATATTGAACTTGACCATCCCCAGTCCAAACTGTTTATATGTCGCCGAATTGCGGCAGCAGTTAGTCTGCAGATACCCGGATAGCTGATGAAACTTAGAAATCTGATTTCCATTTCATTGGAATTTCATCTTTACTTTATGAGGTAGAAGCTTGGAAGCTTTTATATGACTACCTAATAGGAGCACAAATGTATTGTGTGCTATTAAAGAGTATAATATTTACAGTATTTATGGTATATTATATGGTGAAGAGCCATTTTAATTATTTTTATTGTTTGTTAATAAATGTTTAGGTACCTTTTTAATGCACTGCTTACTACTTTGTTTTTTTTTTTCAATTCTTTTATACATTTTCCTACTGATAATATAGGGACTGATATTTTTTATGATAGTGGAACCACTACCTAATTTTTTTGGGCTTGGAAATATAACAATTCAACAATATAACATTCTGACGATAATCGGCGGATTATAGCTGATTGAAACCTTCTGTGAATAAAACATAGCTTTAGTGACTTGGGGCTGGATCCAGACTTCAAGAAGCAGCTTGAAATTAAGGGCCATATTCACAGATCCAATTTTGTTACTTTTTAATTGCGTATTTTTAAATACGATTGAACTGCGCATGCGTATTAACCTTTTTTATGCAATCTACGTTGAATTTAGGCACTAAAGTCTATTATGCCCGGATTTCTAAATCGGACTTAGTGACATACGTATGGAGGGGCGTGGTTGAATTCCATACGTGCTTATTTTAGTGGGAGAGGGAGGCATTTAAATGGACTAATATGGGCGTGGTTAGTCATGTGCACGCGTATGGAAGGAAAATACTCACGTAAATACACATGTAGAGTTAAGGTAGCCCTATGAACGCGTAAGTCACATGTAAGCGGAGTGTCATGGGTGTTGCCTTGCCACGTGCGTGTGTATATTTGCGTACTTTATACACAAATCTGTGAAAAGGCCCTAAGAGAGTAAAGTTACTCCTGGGCTAAACCATGGTGATTGCAGGGGGAGTCATATGTCATCTGTTGCAAACAGTATTAGAGTTGAGAGGTGATGTTTCCCGGCCCAAGTCTTAATAACAGTATAATAGTAAAGCTGGTCAGTATCTGTGTGCAGTAAGCATTTCAAAGATATATCCCTGCATGCAAAGTATACAATTAACTTGACTCCCCCTGCAATCAGCATAGTTTAGCCCAGGAATAACTTTCCTCTCTTAGGACCTGATTCACACTTAAGAATCTTCTTAAAATAAGAACTTAAAGTCACTCCTGGGCTAAACCATGTTGATTGCAGGGGAGTCATATTTCATCTGTTGCAAACAGTACCTAGTGTTGAGAGTTGATATTTCCCAGCCCAAGTCTAAATAACAGTGTAATAATAAAGCTGGTCAGTGTCTGTTTTCAGTAAGCAATTCAAAGATATATCCCTGCATGCGAAGAATACAATTAACTTGACTCCCCCCGAAAACAACATGGTTTTGCCCAGGAGTGACTTTAAGTTCTTAATTTAAGAAGATTCTTAAGTGTGAATCAGGTCCTTAATTTCAAGATCCTTCTTAAATCTGGATCCAGCCCTTGAACCATATTTTATTTATTAAGCATATACAGCACCTACATAGAAATAAGATTGGAAACCTGTTTATTAATGAGCAGAATCATAAGAGGAAAAAGCCAGCAAAAATATGCAATTGCGTGCAACCGCATGTGAGCGTGTTAATGGTCTCCCGCTCTTGGAGATCCTTTGTTCATACCCACACACAGATTACATTGAGTAATCTTTTTTTTAATTGAGTTTATTTATCATTTTCCAACAAAGTAAACATACATTTACATACAACATGCAAGAAATATACCCATCCCCTTACCCACCCACCCTTACAGAACAGGTTCAAGTATCCGATCATTGTACATCTAGAAGTATTTTAGATTAAACAGAAATTTTAAAGAAACAAGTTTACAGATATGAAATAAAGATTTGCAATACAGCAGGA
>WWET01000268.1:485010-499371 GCA_011038615.1 Limnodynastes dumerilii | reverse complement strand
CCACCCTATTTCATGCCCAGAACGATGTCGGGCAATGCAATTTAATTGTGGGTTCAGTACAAGTGGACACCCTCTGTTGATTCCAAGTGTAAAATGTATTGCCCGAAACCATTTAACCCTTGCAAAACTGCAGCTACTTATTCAAAATGGTCAAATACAGTGTCTGTGCCCACTTTGCCACCCTATTTCATGCCCAGAACGATGTCGGGCAATGCAATTTAATTGTGGGTTCAGTACAAGTGGACACCTTCTGTTGATTCCAAGTGTAAAATTTATGGCCCGAAACCATTCAACCCTTGCAAAACTGCAGCTACTTATTCAAAATGGTCAAATACAGTGTCTGTGCCCACTTTACCACCCTATTTCATGCCCAGAACGATGTCGGGCAATGCAAAATAATTGTGGCTCAAGTGCACGTGACCACCCTCTGTTGATTCCAAGTGTAAAATGTATTTCCCGAAACCATTTAACCCTTGCAAAACTGCAGCTACTTATTCAAAATGGTCAAATATAGTGTCTGTGCCCACTTTGCCACCCTATTTCATGCCCAGAACGATGTTGGGCAATGCAAAATAATTGTGGGTCAAGTGCAAGTGACCACCCTCTGTTGATTCCAAGTGTAAAATGTATTGCCCGAAACCATTTAACCCTTGCAAAACTGCAGCTACGTATTCAAAATTGTCAAATACAGTTTCTGTGCCCACTGAATAAGAAGCTGGAGTCTGAATAAGAAGCTGGAGTCTGAATAAGAAGCTGGAGTCTGAATAAGAAGCTGGAGTCTGAATAAGAAGCTGGAGTCTGAATAAGAAGCTGGAGTCTGAATAAGAAGCTGGAGTCTGAATAAGAAGCTGGAGTCTGAATAAGAAGCTGGAGTCTGAATAAGAAGCTGGAGTCTGAATAAGAAGCTGGAGTCTGAATAAGAAGCTGGAGTCTGAATAAGAAGCTGGCCGAATAAGAAGCCAACTTCAGCCTCGTTCATATGAAATGGTCTGTGCTTGTTAATATATGGGCCTTGTCCACACATTGGGCCAGAGAAAAACCCCCACACACTTTACATACGTGCGGGGGTCTGAAAGTACTCTAAGTAGAGCAGAGTGCACGCCCCCATCTCACCCCTCTATTGGTAGTAAGGCTACCTTCTACGTGCATAACTTTGCGCTCTGATAGGTGGCGCCGGACGTCACTCATACCGTCCGTTGTTATGCCCGCCTCCTGGCTGTACCGCCCCGTAAAGACATGTTGCTTGGCAACCAAGAGGACGCTGTTAATACATCAGCACTTTTACCGTGGTAACGACGAGCTACAAAACGAAGAATAAAGTGTTTAAATCGTCTGGTATGTAGCCACCACATACGCCGGATTTCATTACAATATTTATGCTATATTTACCAAGGCAGTGGCACACATGCAGAGTCTGCAGTATTGTAAATAGAAACAGTTTCATGTATTAGAATTAGAAGTTTTTGGAGAGTTGCGCCTCCTTTATTTTTAATAACAATAACGATGGTATTTATCACATTATTCTATGTTTGCTTTGTGCACATGTTTAATATGAACGTCCCAGCTTCAAAACCCAACACATTTTTATTTTGGTGGCTGTTGTTATCTAAATATTGTTCTTCTGTTTTAATTTATTTTTTGTCTCATAGATTTGTCTATGCACTTGCAGTTACCCTTATAACTGAGTAGTCATGGAGGAATTGTGTAATAATGCACTAGGAGTGAGGATTTCACCATGTTATCTTCATTACATGGATGCCGTAGTTGGGAAGACATACAAAGCCAGTATCACTGTGCAAAACATTAGTCATGTAGCCAAAACAATTAAACTACATGGACCCAAAGATCCACAGGTAAAATCACGCCTTACACATATTTACTGTTATTCTGTATTGTTTGCTTTCTGAGATGTAACCATATGTTCCATGCTATATGTATTTTACACTGTAACAGATCCAGCAATCACAATAGTGAGAACTGTGCCTTGAAGAGGGAAGTTAGTTTTAGTTCTCTAGTTTAAGGAATACCATGAATTTATTTCATTTCAATGTGATTATTTGTGTACAATAAGCAATATTACTTATATTACTGTTGAATTGTTTAATAAATGCATGATAAATGTATATATTGAGAATATCTTAAAACATTAAGGAAAAGTATGTGACTACATACACATATTCCTATATTTGTGGCCTTTGTCTGTTCTATGTCTGACAACTGTAAAGTATTTTTGCCATTATAAAATAATTGTCTATATTGAGGCTAAAGACATGGGGCCTGATCCAGATTTACATCCATACGTAGCCTCTGCAACGGAGGCAAACATACCAAATTTTTTATTCACCTTACCACAAATAGGAGACCAGGACACTACCCCTGCGCTCCTACGAGCGGATAGTCAGTCCATTTCCCGGAGGCTGCCTTAACTATTCCGCACGCATCTACATGTGTACAGATTAGAGGCTCGTATGTAAGGGTGAAACCCATCCCTTACTATGTGATTTAAATGCCTAACGCCACCCACACTACTTATCTCATATGCATGGTAGAAAACCCTGACCCCCTTGCGGAAGTAAATTTATGCACGGAAAGCAGCATTGTGAGATGCCAATGTACGCCTCTGCTGTACATTGATTACATACCTCAACCCCTTCCTTTCCACAACACGCGCCTTCAGAATGCAAGTGGGAACAGCATGCGTTGTGATCAGGTTTTAAGCAGCCACAGTTGTGTGCGCATAGTTTTGTGCATGTGCAGTGGAAAATCACACCGCAATGCTTTACACAATTGGGCGTACTTTCACTTCTAGATTGGCCCACTATATACCTATAGGATGGTAGGGAAAAAATTAAGAGATCAGAATAAAACACTTTCAACTTAAAAGTAAAAAACCTGGAAATCAGTGTGTCAGAACCTATTGCAAAAGGGCAAATCTATAGAATGACTTAAAATAGGTCCAGCATTGTCTGTGTGTCCCCTAAGTGTTACAACCCTGTGACCCTTTTGATTATAATTGAACAATAACAGTTATTCCTGCTTTTTTCCCCCCAGTTTATTTTATCTGTACAAAATTCAGAGAAACCAGTAGCACCAGGACTTCAAGTGACAGCAACTGTGGAATTTCATCCAAATAATAAGGAAGACGTGTGTGACAGAGTACTTGTTCAGGTTGATAAAGATGCCATTGATGTGCCATTACTAGGGTATGTCATAATTTGCTATGATATGTGCGATACAAGCAGTTTTTACTGAATTTACAATGTCATCCATGTGACAATGTAATGAGTGCAGGGACTAGATAGGAAACTTCATGTGTTCTACTCCTAATATTGTAGAATGTGCCAAGTAAGGAAGTAATATCTAATATGTCTCTACACTATGTATCCAAAATTATATAATTTCTTCGTTAGGTTACACCTGTTACCTTCTCTGTTATCTCTTAATCATTTTCACTACATTTCTCTTCAAAATAAAAATTTCTGTCCCATATTGACCCATATTACTTGTCTCTTCACTCACCAATTCTGCTGAATGAGAGTTATCCTCAGCCTTCTGATTTCTCCCATATCTGCCCTTCCAACTTTTAGCATATTAGTAGACTATATTCTTGCCTTACCCAATATGTAATATGTTCACTCCTTCCCAAACACCCGCCACAGAGCACATCCTTACACATGTTAAAGTATAAAAAAAAAATATATAAATACAATTTCATAGTGTGCAACCCTATAATCTCTGCATAACTATATATATTGTTGTTATGTTTGTAAAGCAATGTCTATTCATCAAAATGGCTACCAATGGTGTTGAAATCACCATTGGTATTACATCACTTTGTTACCTCCCTTCTCCATTGCAATTTTGTTACCTACCCCAAAATTATTTGCTATACCTTTGTGACCACACACTTCTGCCATAGACAATGTGAGGTGAGCTTGTGACTAATGGTTGTAAGTGGTGGGGCTAGTGCTCACTACATTTTTTTTAATCAAGATTAAGATGCAATTGAATAAAACCTAATTTTTACTTCTACATCTACAACTTGCAGACAGAGATTAATTTTTTACCTTTAACAATGTAATATGTGTTCAGTGGGCGCCTATAATCTTATTAAGAGGTACATTCAAGTCCTAAGGTCTCCTATTTGGGGTATGTTTTAAAAGATGCAGGCATTCTTTACAGTTGTGAGAGACAAATGGCAGCACCATCCGGTTCATAGAATGCACATGGCGCCATCTGCCTATAGGAGTGTTTAGAGACTAAAAATGGCGACATTTACATTCCAAGAGCAGCGTTTTGTCATCCGTTTTCCCTACTCTCCTGATCTAGTGCCAAGCATTTTTTTTGGCTTTTTCCATTGCTGAAAGACACTCTCTGTGGCTGCACATTTCCCATTGTTGTGGCCCTCGTGTCAGTGATTTTCTACTAGTGTCAACATACCCCCAAAAAAGCATTCCCAATGGCCACGCAGTCATGGCATCGACACTGAAAAATGTTTGTGGTTAGAGGGAGACTATGTTGAGAAGTGACAGTAGATTCAGCTTTCTGGTGTAAGTACTTTTTAGGAAAAAAATAGGAGATGATAGAACTTGAATGTACCTCGTAATTATAAGCAAACAGGTATTACGTAAGCAAGTTACTTATGTGTATTGTTAAGATGTAAGGATATTCCACATAAGACCAAAATCCCTTATATGTTTAACACTCCAGCATTAAGGGCCTGATCTCCCCTGTCCTCTGTTACACTTGTGTGTCCAGAACCCCCCTTAAGCGCCTTATGTGCATACCAGCCTCCACTTAACTTCATCTACATGCCCATCCCTGCCTCTCTTATGGGATTTAGACATGCTGATTTGAAGTGTTGCCCCATAAGAGGATCTCCAGAAATAAGTTCTGTATGTTAGGAGCAGGCCTGTTTCTAGGGGTGGGCGAGCCGTGGTTTTGCACGGAGCATGCCCCTATGTTATTTAAAAGGGGAACCCAGCAGGTCAGCCCTCCTGTGGTCACCCTCCCCTCCCTTGGGCCGTGATCTCAAAGATGAAGCAGCGTTATTCTGAGAAACAGAAGATATCAAGTGTAAGTACATTTTAAAATAGAAGGGGCAAAATCTTGACATCGTGTCTGTTTCAGTCCTGGGGGAAATATATTCGCACACTACCAACACACAATCAACAATCGATCAAGAAATGCTTTCAGTTCACCACCTGGTATTATCATCAACTCCTTGCCAAGCTCCAGCCCATAACTGTAAAGTCTCTCTGGAACTTCTCCCTCCCCAAATATGATGCATCATAAAACTCAGACTGACTACATAAATCTCACTCACACATTTTCCCTCATTGGGTAGATAGATCGCTGGTGCGATGGCTGCATCGGAGGGCATTACTGGCTTATTGTTTGTTTGTTTAAAAATATAAAAGAGGCTAATGTATCGCTGAGACTTTGAATCTACAAATCTATACTATCTAATTACCCTGACTTACATTGTACCATAAATGGTTGAAAATTTGCATACATTTGATTGAGTTTTGTTCTAATTTGATATTATCTGTTATGTAACCTAGCCTCAATAAAAAGATTTTGAAAAAAAAATAGAAGGGGCAGAAATCTCCTGGATACAATGAAGGTTAGACACAATAGGGGTGCAATGGAGACTGAGCATAATAGGGGCACAATGAAGGCAGGATAAAGAAGAGACACAATGGAGGCTCAACACAATAGGATCACAATGGAGGCTAGACACCTATGGGGCACAGTGGAGACTGGGCACAATAGGGGAACAATGGATGCTGGACACAGCAGAGGCATAAATGAAAGCTGGCCACAATAGGAGCACAATATTGAAACTGGATACAGAAGGGGCACAGATGGAGGCTGGGCAGAACTGGAGGCTGGACATACATACAAGGGGATGAAAGTGAATGACTGGATGCCCTAGGCTCTGCAAGGTCTAGAAACAGCACTGGTTAGGATATGCATTGTATAAAATTTGGCGTGTGCATGCACAGTGCCAGAATAACACCCTTTGTATACAATTCTGGATAGGCCCTAAGTGTCCAAGATAATTTATTAATATTATTATTACATACCTCCCAACTGTCCCATTTTTCATGGGACTGTGCCGAATTGCAACACAGGGGGTGGGGCTTACATGGTAATGGGTGAAGTTTTGACTTATGGTTAAAAGCAGGCAATACTGGGTGGAGTTTGGGTGGAACAGGGTAGGGCTTATATTGTCAACTTTTCGAGGTTCTCAGTGTTGGGAGCTACGGGTGTGCGGTCCGAATGGCTGATTTTCGAAACAGCTGTTTCCTCCCAGCCAGTTGCGAACTGGCTGGGATTTCGATTGCATACGCCTCGATGAGGAATAGCAATCGATCCACGGAGCACCAAAAGCTCTGTGCTCCGAAAAGTGAGTTAAAATAGTCATCCACTCCTTTCCCTAATTTTTACCCTAACCCTCCCCTCTAACTACCCTAACCCACCTTTCCTGGCAGCCTGACCCTAACCCTCCCTTACTTACTTGCAGCCTGACCCTAACCCACCATCTCCCACAGCCTGTCCCTAACTCTCCCTCCCCTGCAGCCTGACCCTAACCCTCCATTTCCCGCAGAGTGACCCTAACCTTCCCTCCCCCACAGCCTGACCCTAACCCTCCCTACCCCGCACAGATAGTTTACTCACCTGTCCCTTGGAACGGCGATACCAGTGGCAGAGGTGCGGTGGAGAGATATCGCCATTTGCGAAGGTGAATGGGTGAAGTATGCCGAACGGCATACTCACCCATTCTAAAAAAAAATAGAATCTCTATTCGAAATAGGGACATCCGAAAAGGAACTTTCGGATGTCCCAATTTTGGAAAGCAGGGTTTCTAAGTGGGGACTGTCAACGGGGACCTACAGGGGCGGAACTACCATTGGTGCAAGACGTATGAAATTCGTGCACAGATCATGAGCTTTAGGTACTATAAATAGTGAAGGACATCCTGCTTACCAGATGCCAATGGTCTTAAGGTTTCTAGAATGACTGTTTCATCCAGTGGCGGAATTTACCATTGGTGCAGCATCACCAGGGACCATGCTGATACAAGGGCTCACAGCCGTCATCACCACACCGCCGAAGCTCCCCACTGGGATCCCCACCAGGATTGCCACCAGATCAAAGCATATTTTTTGCACCTGGGCCCACAACTCACTAGTTCTGCCTCTGGGGAGCTATGTTATTATTATGCCTTGTTTGTCAAGGACTACATTTTTGGAACACAGATTAAGGTTCCCAAAAAGCTCTGTTGCAATAACTGGATCATTCAGTCTGCATTTAAGATTTGAATGGCATTGTTATGACAGGCACAGTTAGTACTGTGTTGTATATAAGCTACTTTTAAAGATATAAAATAATTTGCTTTTTATTTACAGGTTCACCCCAGCCTGCTATTTACAAATTGATCCAGAAGTTGATTTTGGGAACATAATTTCAAACAACAAAGTGATCTGTAAGGAAATTGGCATTATGAACTATGGTTCCTCTCCAGGTAATTGACCACTGTGTATTCATTAGAACACAGGAACACAATAAGTCCTGTAATGCTCTGTTCTTATTTATTTATTAAACAGTTTTTGTATATTGTCATGATATTGCGTAGCTGAGGGCTGGATCCAGATCTCCTTCCAACACCCGATATATGCATGCAGTCGGGTGTCTGGAGTGAAGGGAGCATGCATGCTTCAGATGTCATGAGCGATTTACGCATGGATCTCCTATCGTACGGAACTCATCCTATAGGAGATCCTTTCGATGGGGCATGTCTTCATCACTACCTACAAAAAAGTATCCAAGGTGGGAGGGGAGACTAAAATGTTACAGTGTGGGCTTGGTTTAGCACTTACGCGCATCAGCAGTCATAAGGACCGCTGTTCTGCACTTCAGTCTTATAGTATTTGCCCTTAAGTCCACACAAGAGAAGGGAGTGACAGTGAGTTCACTCCCCTCTTCCGTGTGGACTTTTAGACCCCTGTACATACGGAGAGCATATAAGGGCCCGGAGCAGATGGGGCCTACCGATACTTACCTTGACTCTGCAGCAGCAGGTATTGTTGAAATCCTACCTCTGATACTTGGTGCTGAGAGCTGCACATTAGTGCGCTATCCATCAGCCTGCTGTTAATGCAGGTCCACGCTTTCCCACCCCATGTATCTCGGGTGACCACTCATAGGGGCGTAGAACCACAGATGTCTCCTGGGCTCCAAAATTTCTGGTGGTGGCCCTGGGTGGCCGGTATATACAGCAATATTAAGCTGCATATTAATCTGTACCTAACCTGTCTTAATACTTCCAAAATATCTTCTGTATAGAAATCCACTGGCAGTTCCTGACCTCAGACATGCTTCCAAATAATGTCACACAAATTGATAGCTGCTCAAATCATATGTGCTTTATTCCTCTTTACTGTAATAATAATAAACATAAAAAATGACTATAATCAGCATTGTAAGTATGTGCTCTTGTTGTACTTGATTCCTATCAACTCTTTAAAAGATAAATCAATAGAGCAAGTTATTAATATTAAGTATAAATGTTTTCATATTTCAAGAAAGCAGACCCTTTAGTTTTCTGGTTTCTGTTGCTCTATATATCCAGTAGATGGCAGCATTGAAATGAAACAAGATGGTTTATGTGTTGTTGCTTAAAGTAATCCACCAATTCTGGGATTTGCACAAAAAAAAAATCAGTGCACGCTAGAATTTTTTGGCTCCATGAAGTCTGTTCAATTTAAATGAGAGCAATGATGAGATCTTGATGACTTGCAGCACTGCTAGTGTAATGTTCCATGTGTCTTTTTTTTCAGTAAAACTATAATTTCTAGTGCCATTGTGCTACTATATATATATATTGCTGATAACATCTCTTATTTAAATTGGTGTTTTAAAATGCTGAATACGTGAGAGGTGTGTGTTAGTACAAAAGCAATGGTACAAGTATCAATTTTGATATATTATTAAGACTGTCTGTGAAAGAAACGGTCTGATCCACATCACACACATAACTCTTTATAAGCATGGAAAACAAAAGACCATCTGTTGCCCGTATGTTTTTTCATTTTTACACACTAATAGAGAATAGCAGATTCCCCATTGTTTGTGCATATAATACTAATATATAGTGAGCGAGAGGGGGTTTTCAGCATGGATTTCACACCAACTCCAGGTAGTAAGGGGCAACTGACCTCAGCCAGTTTTATTCAGTAGAGGAAACAAAACAAAAATACTAAATAACCACCTTGCCCGTCCGGAACTACCTAAACATAAGTCAAACCTGACTAATCCTATATAAAATGAACAGCAGTTTGCAATACCAGCAATCACAGTGGTTACAGGTTCTCTCACACGCACGGATTGTGCAGTCCTTCCCTGGACAGTGAGAGAGACTGCTTAGGTTACCAGGTCTTTTACCTTTAGCTGACAGGTGTCAGCCCTAATCAATCTGGCAGCCCAAAAACACGGATTGGGAATAATGGATGGTGGACCCTCCCTCCCTTCCAACCATCCACCCCAGGGACCCTTACCATCTTTTACCAAAAGCTGGTGAACTTCTGGGAAGTGTTTCCCAACATGAGAACACACACAGATATTGGACCTGATTCACATTTAAGAATCTTCTTAAAATAAGAACTTAAAGTCTCTCCCGGGCAAAACCATGTTGTTTTTGGGGGGTGTCAAGTTAATTGTATTCTTTGCATGCAGGAATACAGCTTTGAATTGCTTACTGAAAACAGATACTGACCAGCTTTACTATCACACTGTTATTTAGACTTGGGCTGGGAAATATCACCTATCAACACTAGTACTGTTTGCAACAGATGAAATATGACTCCCCTGCAATCAGCATGGTTTAGCCCAGGAGTGACGTTAAGTTCTTATTTTAAGAAGACTCTTAAGTGTGAATCAGATCCATTTTCCCTGGGGCTTCCAACACACAGGCCAGTAACCTGGAAGAAATATGCCTCCCTTCAAACACAAATCCAGTGACCCTGCCACAATATATATAGACTTTATTTAATCTATCTGTCTGTGTGCTCTTCCCAAATGTGACAGGGTAACTCGTGGTGCTAAATAGTAGCACCAATAATTATGGCCACAGCAAATTATAACCCTAATAATTGTGTCCACATCATATAATAGTACCAATAAAGCACCAATTCTTGTGTAATACATAATTGACAGATGCTGAAGACTACAGATGGTATAATTCAGGTGCAAAGCTAATCAACAGGTTTAGAGTTAAATTGTATGTATTTCAGTATTTCAGCATTTGATATGGTATGTAGGGCATTTTAAGCCACATACACTGTAATATCTGCAAACATCTCCAGATAGACAACTTGCACTCCCCTTCCATCCAGTGCATGAACACAACAGCTGAACTCCCGGTCTGATGTCTCCAATCTTCCTGTTTTCTTTTACAGCCTGTCTGGAGTTGTGACAGCTAAGCTTGGAATCTAGAAAGGGGATGAGGTGTCCCCTGACAATGTTTATGTTTTTGATTGGGGCGGAGCTAGAAAATTAAGAGCCCCATATTAGATTTATGATAGGGCCCAGGGATGCAGTGCTATCCTTGTCTTTCCTCTACTCTGAATATAAATAATATAATGAGCAGTAACAACACATTAAGTAACTACATTGGGTAGAGGAGTAGCAACCATTTTGGGGAGGCCTTTTTCTCTGAGCACCGCAGCAGACGAGTGTGGGTACCCGCTTCTAACGGCCCTATTTCAATAGGGCTGTTCTCCCCCAGCCAGTTCCGAACTGGCAGGGATATTGATTGCTTATGCCTCGATGAGACATAGCAACCGACCCCCGGAGCACCGAATACGGTGCTGCAAAAGGTAAGTAAAAAAAAAAATTCCCTTTCACTAATTTTAACCCTAACCCTCCCTTCCTCTCAGCCTGACCTTAACCATCCCTTCTCACTAGCCTAACCCTAACCCTCCCTTCTCTATAGCCTAACCCTAAGACCCCCTCCCCGCATCCTGACCCTAACATTCCCCTTCCCTGGCCCTAACCCTAACCCTCCCTTCCTAAGAGCCTAACCCTAACCCTTCCCTCTCTGACACTGAAAGTCCCCGGAGAGGTTACTCACCTCTCTAGACCTGTCAGCAGTGGCGGGTCTGCAGCGAAAATAAATGACCGATTGGCATACTCGGCCATTCACAAGAAAAAAAAATGAAAACAGGTGCCATTCGAAATAGAGACAGCTGAAAAGGAACTTTCGGCTGTCTTTATTTCTAAAAGCAACCATTCTGACCTGGGACTCGCAATGGTAGCAGACCTCCCCCTTACTATCATTGTAGTTAAGCCACTGTGTGTGACTACCATAACATGTGCATAATCAATTTTGTCTTGTGATTGATTTATAATTTTATATTATTTGTATTTCCTTAGGTACTTTCAAACTGAACTACAATGGCACCCTTCCCATTACTTTATCACCAACGAGTGGAGTTGTAAAGCCAAAATCCAAACAGTTAATTAAAGTGGAACTTTGTGCAGATGTTCCAACTGCCATTGAGGAGGTCGCTAAGTATGTGAAAAACTATGTAAATTCCAAGGGTGTTGGTAAAATCATTAACATAATTGTTACTAGTCACTAGCGATATGAGTCATTCTTGTAAACTGGAATGGAGCAAATGTAGTCCCTCTGCACAAAAAAAGCAACTGGGGAAGAAGCTCCCAACTACCAACCAGCAGGGCCATCTTAACAGTATTGTAGACCCTGGGAAAAGCATTGCACAGGGCCCCATACCAACCCATTCACAGGAATAAAAATGTAACCAAAACATTAAAACCTTATAAGCTTTGAAAAACACAAACATTTCAATGTAAATGATAATTCATCACACTGCCTCTTCATCGCACTGTTGCCCCTTTGTGATAACAGTGTTGCCCCTTCATCATAGCATTTGGCTTCCTTCACACTTTTGTCCCCTCTTGTGTGTGTGTGTGTGTGTGTGTGTTTACAGCCATCCAAACTCCCCCACTTGTGCCAGCCTTTCTACCCCCATTCCCCTTGTCTGTCCATTCAGCCTTTTGTCTCCTCTATGTATGTCCAGTCAGCCCTCTGCATTGTTAGTTTGTTTGTTTAATATAGTTTTATTTTTATTGAATAAAACTTACAACCAAGTGACACATATGCAGATCGCCAAATATATATCACAATAGTAACAGGCATTGTGTGCTGTACATCAGTACAGAATCTGTATGTTTGCATATTTTTGAGATCTGTGTTCAAAATTCAGTGGGATGTGTATATCTCATGTAGGGTTCCATTTACAAAACAGCGATGCCTTCGTCTCCATGAGATAAAGAACGTTTTCACCTGAAACGAAGACATTGCCATGGCGATCATTGGCATTAGCTGCCCACATCGCTGGCCCGCTGTAGTGAATGCAGGCCGGCTGATCGCTGCATTCCCTGTCAATACTATCGTAATTACTATCCACTCCTCTAGGCACTCCTCTCGATCGCATGTACTTTTGCCGTTTTACGCTTTCCAAAACCTACCTTAACTTTTCAAAGCGTAACTCCTGTCGGCCGTAATGGCTGCACGTACTTACGCACCTAAGCACGCCCATACTGTATGATATAAATGCCTCCCCCCACCTCCAAAACGGGTGTCGTATGGCTGACACGCCTCTTCGTTCGTAGTTACGCTCTTGATACTAGGATTGGATGTACATAAATGTTGCACAATCTTCATCACAATATATACCTTGAAAGACTAGTTCTGAACAGATATAGCTTAAAGTAAAGTAGGGAAGGTAGGATAGAATCTCTCAGTTATGCCAAAAGTTATAGCCAAGTGCAGCAGGGATGTTTTCCTTAAGAGTAGAGATGTAGTAGAAGATGAGGGCATGCACTGAGATCTCCACAAAAGCCACGTGTTCTAAGCAATAGGTTTGGAAAATGTACACATATTGCAACAGATCTTAATTATCTGGATCCAGAGTTCCGTATAGGGAACCGTTCCAACGGATGGCAGGACGGAGCAGGTTTCCGCTATATGGGAGGGAGGAAAGTATTGAAATTATATAGTGAGGGCGTGCTAAGTTCCCTCCACTGTATTCAGACTTCCAAATCATTCTCATATTACGCGAGGACGGCATGGAAGTATTAAGGTAAAGGTCTGTGATTGTAAGTCCATGTGAGTGAGGGGAGAGGTCTTATTTTGCCTGAATGGACACCGGATCCAGCAGCGAGTACAGAGGGGTTGGAACTATGGACCAGGTACAAATGTGAGGCAACATAAGAACACTGAAAGGGTAGTTGATAAGTGGAATAACATCCATTGAGAGGTAGAAGAAGTCAATATAGTAGATTAATTTAAACATACTTGTGATAAATATATGGAGTTCCTAAATCCTGAAAAATAAGTAAATAAACAAAACCATATTAATTAATTGCTTAATATGCTAGGCACACTATGTATTATGTAATTTTCTATGATACATAGCCATCTTCCTAATATGACAAAAGAAAATGTCCGCTATAAATGACTCTGTAATTGAATTAGTGTTTGCATTCAACAAATGCTCCTTGTGTATAGGACAATAAAAACGCAGGGAGTAATTTACAGAGATGTCTTTCATATGCTGAGATAATGGTCTCTGCAGTACAACGCTAAAGAGCTGTGAAGTCCCATTTATGTTTTATATTGTATACCTGTTATAGTTCACTTATGCAACTGAGCTAATTTTGTAGTGCCTGGAAATATGGATAATTATCACAGAGGAAAGACGATTTTCCAGAATGATAAAATTGTTAATTCATGTAAACATTGTGCGTGAAGTATTATAAAGTTGTTGAATATGTTAACTTGATAACAAATTTCCTGAAAACAAATGAAGCATGTAATAGACTAAAAAACTTACAGTAAAGAATAAACTGCATGTAATGTTATAAAAACATGTGTCATAAATGAATGTGCCTAATAATCTGAATATTTATTAGCATAATATCTCAGGATTTATTGGAACATCAATTGATCAGCTTAATCTGATCTTACACTATATGATAATTAACTTATCCATGTAATTATTGCATAGTGTAGTGCATGCTTTTTTTTTTGTTGGAACGTCGGCTTAATGGTCCAAGTATACAGTGATCCAATAATCAGATCATTCATTCAGTCTGAATGGTTTGACCTCACTGGGTTGATCTTATTAACATTATCAAACAGACTGTACTCATTATGCAATGTCGCTGGTTTTTAGAGCATTATGACAGTTGCCAGAGACATTGCATACGTTCAGTTTAACACCTTTTTGACCATGTATTGACCTTCAACATTGTTTATAGTTCCCTACA
>WWET01000268.1:464474-484967 GCA_011038615.1 Limnodynastes dumerilii | reverse complement strand
TTTATGTTTGTTGTATTTATTCTTTATATAATGCAGTAGTTGTGTTGTGTTATATATATATATAGAAGATGCTTACTATTTGCTGACTTTACTTTAGGGTTAAATTACAAGGTCGTGAAGAGATGCTCTTACAGATTAAAGGAAATATAGTTAACCAGACCCTCATATTACTGGATTTGTCAGGGAAATCGCTACAGTGCATTCACTTTGGACCTGTCTATTATGGGACATCAAAAATACACAAAGCAGTGATATACAATGATAGCCCTGATGCAATAAGCTGGGTATGTGTCCTAGATGATAATGCACTTGGGACGGAAATGGTAAGTTACTGCTTATATTTTTTTTATGGCTCAACGTAATTTATTTAGGAAGATAATAAACATGTACAATATAGAAGATTTGTATGCATGATATAGAAATAAATGCTATATGTAGGCTAATTATAATATTTTATATAGTCCTACATTGTACAACATTGCATTGCTAATTGTAGAACAGAATTAATTCATTCATTCATATGATGGTTAATGGAAGATTCTGATAAGAGATACAATTCGCTAAATGTCTTTCATTTTCACTATAAACAAAGAAAAAAAGGAGAAAAGAAAAAGATTTGCTTTGCAAGCTTTTTAGCTATTTATTTAGTTAGTCATTTAGGACCGTATTCACACATACGTTTTTGCGGCGGATTGCGTGAATATTTTTAGGAGTGGATTAACAGTGCACGCGTAGTAACTTTTTCCACGCACATTACGTAGTATTCATGCATGTAAATACTTTAGGCACTGACTTGTGAATCGCACTTAGGGACATACGTACAGAAGGGCGTGGTTTTTATCCGGACGGTATGTGAAAGTGGGCGGTGGGAAGCATTTAGATGGGCATTTGAGAGTGCGGTTAGATAAATACGCACATATGAAAGTCAGACACGCGTGTTAGTACACACATAGAGTTAAGAGTGCCCTCTGGAGGCGTAAGTCACCGAAAACCCGTCCGGCCGGGGGGAGTGTTACGGGTGTTGCCTAGCTACCTGCATGCATAAAAACGTGCACGTAGTAAATATGGATCTGTGAATTCGGTCCTTAGTTAGTTTAGGTCAGTTTTGAACCACATTATTCTTTAAATTACATTATGTTTTCGTGATAATGTTCCAACATCAAAATAATGAAAATAACTGAACACATGGGACCCGATCCAGACCAGCATAGGTCAGGCTGTTTACACAAGCCTCTTGCGTAGGTAAGCCTAACTGTAACATCTGCGCATGCTCGTGCCAGATGTTATGCTACAGATATCCTGGCATACAAAGCTTAGTTCTGTGCGCTAGGAGATCTGTCTGACAAGGCAGCCCAAACTTTGCAAGGTGGATAGAGGGGAGGCTGACTTTTAAATAGATGGTATTAAAGTAAAAATGTATTGCAAAACAATTGCACTTAACTGTAAACCTCCTAAATCGCTAACCAAGGAGCTGATCCAGAGCTGCACTTACACCTTGTTTTAGGTGCAGTGTAGACCTGAGCAATATCATCTTGAACTGCCAGGGGAAGCAACTTAAAATGTAAAAGCTAAATTTTTACCCCTTACTTACTTTTCACCCTTTGCTTTGCAAAGTGGTTTAGTCGAGCTGTACACTTGTACCTGTCCACACTCTTGCAATCATGGCCCAGATGATCTGGAATGCTATGATCAGCCTGATAATTACATAGCAGTGTACCCAACTTTAGTAAACCAACTGCAATGCATGTATGTATGTATTTATTTACAGACTTTTATATTCTTTTTTAGGGCACGGTTTTGCAAGACAGTAACTGGACAAGAGAAACAGACATTGCTACTTTAATTTCTTGCTCACCCAATCAGGGAGTGTTATTTCCTTTCCAGAAAACCACTGTAACGATATGTTTCAGTCCAAAGTGAGTCATTTATCTATAGATATATATTTATATTGTTTTGATTTTCCACTTTATTATTAAATTATATTTGCATTTCTTTTATATTCACATTGTCTACCCCATAGTATTCCTTTATAATATGTGCTTTACCAATTCCGTCATCTCAATTACCTTGCCCCCCAATAGACGTCACTATAAACTAAAATAGGAGTATATTTATTAGCCATCTCTACTTTTCTGCAGAGAAAAGAAGAGGCGTTGCCCCTAGCAACCTATAAGGGTCTAAGTTTCATTGCAAAAAATGATAGCTAGAATTTGATTGTTTGTTAAGAGCAACACTTCTACTTTTGATAAATCTAACTCTTTAGTCACTGACAACAGCTGTGATTGTCAGAATATTTGTTATTCATTATTTATCATAACATAAAAATCTACATAATATACTAACCCTTTACAGCCAATTACATGAAGACATCAAAACAAGAGAGGTTCCACCTCATCAGGACTATTCTCTCTTCGTGAGGTTTGAGCCAGTTAATGGAAGCAAAGATGAATTTCTTCATTTACATGCAGATAACAGGATGGGTAAGAAAAATATTGCATCAGCAAATTGTGCCTTATTAATTGTCTGTACTTCTCAGACACCTCTGAGTCTTATCTCATTGTATTGAATGTTAAACATATAAGATATAATGAAAAAGCTTTTTCACACAGGGCCGTACTCACACCTAAGAAGCTTCGGCTTCTTAGGTGCATAGATCTACGAAATGACCTACTACACATTCGTAGTAGGTATTTACACAATCTTCGTGCCATTTATTTACATAGGTTGCCTCCGTGCGGTCTTTAAAGACTGCACAGGAGTAGTTTAGTAGGTAAGAGCCGGCCTAATGCCACCTCGGGTATTGTTTAGTTGGAAGTGGGAGGTGGAGGCATTCTGAGAGGCGTTCTCCATGTTTCTTAAGTAGGAAACTGCGCACGGTTACTTAAGGTGCCTAAAAACAGAGGGAGGGGGGGGGGTTAGGGCCTGTCCGCACCCAGCTTACTCTTAGTTGTGACTACGGCCCATAGTGCATAGTTTTACGTTTAATCTGTAAATTAGAAATAAGCAAAGGAAACTTCACTTCTTAACTCTAGGTCTGTTTTCATAGGTTAAATTTACCTTCCCTTACAACATGGCTTTGCTCAAGTCTTGCTCTTTGTTTTGCCTTTACTGTCATGTGAGTGAGCACTGTTTATAAATGACTTGCCAGAAGCTGACAGCTTAATGTTGTTCCTACCTCAGCCGATGGCAAGTTATTCTTAAACAGTGCTCTGCACTCAGAGTGCTGAGTGCTTGTCTAACCTGCTAGCAGCTTAGAACTGTTGCTTCTAACTGATCTTCCATGAGAGCAGGCTGTATGGCTGCTTCGAGCCCCTTTCCTCCAAGCGTTGTAGAAGAGAGGGAGAGGGAGAGAAGTAATACATTTAATGAAGTTTGCTTTGGGGTAAATGTTCGTGCAATGACTTACTGTCTTCTCCTTGACATAGAACAAAAGAGAGGCCATGCTGAATTGGCTGTTACTGGTTCTGCTTTTCCTGTCGTATTAACATTCAGCCAAGGAACAGTGTATGATTTTAAAGAATGCGCGGTTGGTGAAAAGATCGATATTCTCTGTTCACTAAAAAATGAATCTCAGTTCCTCCCTGTGGCATTTAGCTTTCACAAGATATCCCATTTTCAGATATCTCCGCCTAATGGAAAGCTGGAGCCAGGACATTCGCAGGTACAAAAACATTCATCAAAATTTTGTATTATTACAATGTGTTATTCTGCAAGATAAAGCTGTAATTTAATGTATAAAAAAATGTATCTGTGATTCCTTCAGTACATACTAATGAATTCGGTACAGCAATTTTTCATGCTTTATCTGGACATTAGCTGTAGTAACTTGCAGTACAAATCAATAAATTCTAAGTCAGATATGGCAATATAATAATGCAAATGTATTTATGCAAATGCTGGACTGGATCCAGAATTAATAGCAATATACACAAAATGGAAGTTGTTCAGATCAATTTATAGGTTAATACACATAGGTGCATGAAAGGCCGGGGTAATCTTCTATAACAGAAACAAAGGAAATAAAATGCCCCAGCAACACTGCCATTAACCAGTAACAGACTATACCATTAATTCTGTAAAATAAAACACAAAAATATATGTTGCACATATTTATAAATATATAATAAGCCACCAGCCACAGTCAAGGCCTTTCTGCATATGGTGGTCCTAACTCTAACAATGAGAGTCCCAATGTTGTGTCATATACAGTTGGGCAAAAAAGTATTTGGACAGCCACCGATTGTGCAAGTTGTCCCACTTAAAAAGATGAGAGGTCTGTAATTTCCATCATAGGTACACTTCAAGAGAAACAGAATCTGCAAAAAAAAATTAAAATCAGGAAATCACATTGTAAGATTTTTAAACAATTTATTTGTATATTCTTGCGGAAAATAAATATTTGGACAATCAAAAAGTTTAACTCAATACTTTGTAATGTAACCTTGGTTGGTAATTACAGAGGTCAAATTTAGTTCTTGACCAGGTTTGCACACACTGTAGCAGGTATTATGGCCCACTCTTCCATGCAGATCTTCTCTAGATCTGTCATGTTTTGGGGCCGTCGGGCAAGACGAACTTTCAAATCCCTTCACAGATTTTCTATTGGGTTGAGGTCCGGAGACTGGCTAGGCCACTCCAGGACCTTGAAATGCTTCTTACAGAGCCACTCCTTAGTTGCCCGGGCGTTGTGTTTGGGGTCATTGTCATGCTGGAAGACCCAAGGACGTCCCATCTTCAATGCTCTTACTGAGGGAAGGAGGTTTTTGACCAAAATGTCATGATACATGGCCCCATTCATCCTCCCCCATTCAATAACAGCAGTCTATTTACACAATTCAGATTTGCGAGAGCACTGCATGTATGCGCCCCATGGGTCTAAGGGGCCTTTGAGCACTGCTGCCCTCTGTGCTCGGCTATAAGCAGTCAAAGCAGTTTTGGACTGACTGTCCTTATGAGTGCCAGTTGCTTGCTAAAGCAGGCCAGTTCTTGCACATCATATGGCTGCACTGCTTGAGAAAGGGATCAGAGACTTTAGTAAGCGCCCTGGCACCATGCACTAGTCACTACTTGCAAAGTCGGTAGAGCCAGTGTGCCAGGACTGCACAGCTTCAGCAAGAAGGCGGTAGCCAGCAGTACCATGGCACATGGTGCCTGCAGGTAGTTTTGTAGGGGCACAGTGTGATGCAGGAGGGTACAGTTTGATAAATAATTATATATATGTTGTAATGTTTAGGTTTTTCAAGGCTTATAAAGTTTTGTTGCATGTTTATTTGCATGAACAGATTGGTAGGGACCTCTGTGCATTGCTTTGCACAGGGCCTACAATACTGTTAAGACGGCCCTGTGTACACAGTGTGAGTAGGAGGAGGCATTTAAATTGGATATTATGAGCTGGGTTAGGCACTTCCATATGACAAAAGAATCCATACACACAGGATTACATACAGAAAAGTTAAAGAAGGGTTATGGATCTAATTCCATACATGAGAGGGGAGTGTAATGGGAGTGCAGTAGCCTCTTGTGTGTGGACTTAAGGAACTCTGTACATGCAGAAAGTGCACTTAGGTCTGCAAAATACTAAGTCCTTGTCACACACTAAGTTTTTCAACTCCATAAATAGTTAATCTAGTAAACAGTCCACATTCTTCCTACCCGCTTCTTGGATTCCCCTGTATCACCTTCTATCTACAAGATCCTGCATATCCTATAGATTTTGACCCTCATATTTCTTTATAAAAATTATCCTTTGTTCTACTTTACATGTTTCACATTGCAGGTCCAGCAAAACACTATGGACCAGATTCAGACACCCACAAAGTGGATAGGATGGAAAATGCCCGTTTATTGTGTTCTGTGCATATTTCAGATTGGTATCTACAGTGATCCAGCGATATGAGATTATTTGTTCTAATGACATTCCAGTTGAGGGACAGGTGTCGGTTGTGAATGGGAGGGTTTTCTAAATTAGATTTACAGTAAGAGCATGTTTTACACCACCCACACTATCTAGACTTCCGATTTTAAGTGGGACGGATCACTGCGTGATCAAGAAGAGTGATCTAACCTGTGCTCACATTGAAGCATGGATACAGTGGGGATACTAAGTCTGGATCCAGTCATATGTGCCTAACTTTTTAGCAATCCTTAGAATTCCTGCTCTTCTTCATACCACACTTTTTATACACACTATTCTATGGGCTTATCCAATTCTTCTTGTTCTATTACCCATGCTCACTATAAACTGCTGTTGCACTATTAACCCCACCTCTGTGTGTCCAGTTACCAATATAATTGATCCATATATTCTCTCAGGTCTTTTTTCTGACCCAGTCGTTGATCACTGCAAACCCACTTTTCTCCCAACTCACCTACTTTTCTAATACAACCTCACGCTATAACCAGCATCCAACCCTTGTTCCACTACCCCAAGAAACTACCTACCAATAATCCTAATTGTCAACTCCCTTTTTTCTACCCATGTAATTATTTGAAAGGTGGATTGCAGACCTACTTGTGGTTCATCTTAGTTTGTCCTTAAATGGTTCTCTTTGCTTCTTTTCCCTCCTATGTTAGTGCTTACCTTTACTTTAATCCTTTAATATGGTGTGGTGCTTGAAATTCTTATGGCAAAAAGGGTTAAATGTTACATAAAACAGCTTTTAATTTCACTTAAGTATCGAAAACTCAGTTTACCCCAATTTATTTTGGCATATTTAGATGTTGATGACATTTTTACATGTATGTGCTATAAAATAACAATGCACATAAAATTGATGATTTAATGCATTTTGAAGGAATTACGTAATTATGTCGCCTTCTGTAATTTCCAATAGACATTGCTTCATGAGTAATCTGTTGCTGCTTCTAGATGATTGCACTTTAAAATAACAGCACTTACCATTGACCAGACAGGCAGTTGTATTCACTCTAAAACTGGCTTTTCAAAGTTGTCAACCTATGAGTGCTGGGTTAAAAGCCACTGAGATCCATTCTGCTGCAAGTGTTTGACAATGGAGATTGCATAGCTGCATGCACCTATTACCATAAACTAGAAAGAAGGAAGTAGGATTTACAAATGAGATGTATAAGTACATCAAAGTAAAATTAATAGTCCAAGTAAATGCAATACATTTTCCTGTTATTGTCTGTCTACAGCTAAAATTGTTTTTATAAGATATTTTATTTATTAACAGCATTTAATCCTGTTTTGAATCTTATAATATAGCTCTGTCTATTTTATTTGCTAGGACATAATGTTTTCATTTATGCCACATCAAGTAGGATCGTTTAAAGTGAAACAAGTCATGGATTTTTTGGGCCCCACATTGGAGGGCAATTTGATGCTTTTGAAGACAAAAGCCTTTCATCAAAAAAAGCTTGTTTTCATAGCGGCCTGCAAACCTTCAACCAAGAAAATTGTCATGAAAATTAACTCTGGTAAGTAGTTTTAAATCATTTTTGAAACTCCATTTTTCTATATTCTTGTTGTGTACATAAAGAAAAAATAACTTTAAAGTAACAATGTAAGCTTTATTGGAAATGGATGTATTGGGCTCTATTTACATATTTCTTTTTCCAGTTTTGAAGTGAAAATTGGCACTATTGCATAAAAATGAAGTTCTTGATATTGTCCGGCGCTTTGCCTCGCAGTGAGGTTTTATACTCCGCTCCCAGTGTTAAAACAACGCCAGCTTGGGCTTTTGTGGGTTTACACAATTTTTTAGAGCAGGGGGTTATGGAACTTTATCGATGTTTTAATATATTTAAATTTAATATAATATATAATAATTTTAGATATTATTATTAATGAGGCTGTCTGCTCTGTATGTGAATAGAAACACACCTTTTTCCTGTGATTGATATACTTTCATTTTGCTAACCCTCAGCATCTGTGACTCACTGCCAGTTTAAAGCCATGCCTTTTTTTATTTTGTAGCAGTACTTCTGAGTGGCAAATGTATGAAGTGTATCTTTGTTACATCTCATGTTTGTTTCCTTATTACAGGCATAACTCCTTTAGTTTCTAACCCTACTGGACATTTTGTCCAAGCAGCACCGGAAGAGACGTCAACATTCACTGGATACACAAGAATAGCCACTTTAAAAGCAGCAAAGACAAAAATACATGACCACCAGAAAACAATAGATATAGATAAAGATGAAATGGTGGCATTTCCAAATGATCGAGCTGCAAGCATTAGACCTAGTGACCACAAAATACAATACAGGTATATTAAAAAACTTACCGGTATTTGGAAATAGCATTTATGTACCTATGAGTATAACATCTAATGTCTTAAATGATGAAGCATTGATGAAGATTTGCCTAGCACTGATGAAAGATTATTATGTTTTCAGACTTGATGACTAATAACTACTATTTGACCATATACCTTTTGTTTTTAATTATTGAATCATGCCCTAGTGCAAGCCTTGGCAACCCATAAAAGTTCTAGCCCCAGTTTGTACTCACAACATAGGCATAACTAATAGAGCATTCTGGGATTTGTAGTTTCAGAGAACTACAGTTAGCAATGGCTATATTACTGCACCAAACACCAGGGGCTAGATTTATTAAAATCATGTTCGATAATCTTGCTGGAGTTTGTATGCAATCTAAAGTACTAAAGTAAATTCAGCATAATACAAATCACTGTATTTACTATACAGCAATTTGTTAAATTTCTGTTAATTCTCATCTCTAAAAAAGAGAGGGGGTGAGTGTCAATTTACTAGAAATCAGAACTCACTTTGTAAAGAAAACCCACCTTTTTATTATAAAAAAATTCAAAATACTGTTATTTTGTCCTAAATTAAAAAAACAAAACAATAAGAACACTACATACCACTGTCGCAGCATACTAATAACCCTTAGCATGTTGTGGTATATCGTACTAGAAGGCTGGGCATGCTGTGCTTTTTAGTACCATACGCAGCAGCATGCCAAGGATGAAAGGCATGCCGCCACATACATATTGTCCACAATATACATAGTCAAACAGTAAATGGCCCCCAATGCCAACATATTAATAGATAGCGTCCACAGTACAAATAGTAAAATGGTAAATGACCCCCGACACCCACAAATAAATAGTTAATGTCTCCAGTTCAAATAATCAAACAGTAAATGGCCCCCAATACCCATATATAAATAGTTAATGGTCCCATTACACATAAAATAATAATTAATGTTCACCGCTTCAATAATATATAGTATAAATGGCCACAATACACATAAATTAATAATTAATGTTCACCACTTCAATATAAAATATTATAATTGGCCCCAATACACATAAATTGTTAATTAATGACCACCGCTTCAATAAAACATAGTATAATAGACCCCCATTCACATAAATTATTAATGTCTACCACTTCAATAAAACATAGTATAAATGGTCACTGTTTAATGTTAAATATGTTTAGTTAAATTTTTCTTTGGTAAATGTTTTTTTTTTTTTATAATCACAATATTAATCATTAATGAAAATACAGTTCTGTTGAGGACTCCTCAATGGTGCAGACCTTCTGCTCCTCTTGGCTGGATCCTGGGACACAATCAGTCCTCTTCTGGGTCCCTCCTGCCATTATAGGGGCCCTATTTAGACAATCTGATGGGAAATGTGTGAAAAAATGACTTCACTGAAAGGGTGATAGATAAGTGGAATATTCTCCCATCTGAGGTGGTTGAGGATAACACAGTAGAACAGTTTAAACATGCTTGAGATAAATATAAGGATATCCTAAATCTCAAACTAAATTGAGGGTAAATAGGGTCTAGGGTCAGTATAGTTTTAAATAAACAACTGGGCAGACTAGATGGGCCATGTGGCTCTTTTCTGCCGTCACTGTTTCTATATGTCTATGTAATCTTGAAAAGTGAATACTTCCCTTCAGTTGTAGTATGCAGTGTTGTAAAATCCATATGTATTCAGAACAGGACAGGTGGCTTACTGGTATGTAAAAAAATTTCTACACACAGAATGGAAGTTGCTCAATCAATTTATAGGTAAATGCAAATAGGTGCATGAAAGGCTAGCAACAGAAACACTGGCAAGGAAATGCCTAAGCAACACTGCCATTACCCAGTAACAGACTATACAGTTCTAACTGTAAAATAAAACGCAGAAATGTTGGTTACACATATTTGCACAAATATATGATAAGCCACCAGCCACCGTCAGAGCCTTTCTGCATATGGTGGTCCTAAATCTAACAATGAGAGTCTCAATGTTGGGTCATATATATACAGTTGTGCTCATAAGTTTTCATACCCTAGCAGAATTTGTGATTTTCTGGCCATTTGTCAGAGAATATGAATGATAACTCACAAACTTTTTTTCACTCATGGTTAGTGGTTGGGTGAAGCCATTTATTGTCAAACAACTGTGTTTACTCTTTTTAAATCATAATAACAACAGAAACTACCCAAATGACCCTGATCAAAAGTTTACATACCCTGGAGATTTTGGCCTGAAAACATGCACACAAGTTGACACAAACGGGTTTGAATGGCTACTAAAGGTAACCATCCTCACCCGTGATCTGTATGCTTGTAATCAGTGTGTGTGTATAAAAGGTCAGTGAGTTTCTGGACTCCTGAAAGACCCTTGCATCTTTCATCCAGTGCTGCACTGACGTGTCTGGATTCTGAGTCATGGGGAAAGCAAAAGAATTGTCAAAGGATCTGCGGGAAAAGGTAATTGAACTGTATAAAACAGGAAAGGGGTATAAAAAGATATCCAAGCAATTGAGAATGCCAATCAGCAGTGTTCAAACTCTAATTAAGCAGTGGAAAATGAGGGTTTCTGTGGAAACCAAATCACGGTCAGGTAAACCAACAAAAATTTCAGCCACAACTGCCAGGAAAATTGTTCGTGATGCAAAGAAAAATCCACAAATAACTTCAGCTGAAATACAGGACTCTCTGAAAAAAAGTGGTGTGGTTGTTTCAAGATGCACAATAAGGAGGCATTTGAAGAAAAATGGGCTGCATGGTCGAGTCGCCAGAAGAAAGCCATTACTACGCAAATGTCACAAAGCATCCCGCTTACAATACTCCAAACAGCACAGAGACCAGCCTCAAAACTTCTGGATCAAAGTCATTTGTAATGTTTATGGTTGTGGCCAAAAATTGAACTTTTTGGCTACAACCATAAACATTACATTTGGACAGGAGTCAACAAGGCCTATGATGAAAGGTACACCATTCCTACTGTAAAACACGGAAGTGGATCGCTGATGTTTTGTGGATGTGTGAGCTACAAAGGCACTAGAAACTTGGTTAAAATTGATGGCAAGATGAATGCAGCATGTTATCAGAAAATACTGGAGGAAAATTTGCACTCATCAGCCCGGAAGCTGCGCATGGGACGTACTTGGACGTTCCAACATGACAATGATCCAAAACACCTGTCAACCTGGCTACAGCAGAATAAAGTGAAGGTTCTGGAGTGGCCATCTCAGTCTCCTGACCTCAATATCATTGAGCCACTCTGGGGAGATCTCAAACGTGCAGTTCATGCAAGACAGCCCAAGAATTTACAGGAACTGGAGGCTTTTTGCCAAGAAGAATGGGCAGCTTTACCATCTGAGAAAATAAAGAGCCTCATCCACAACTACCACAAAAGACTTCAAGCTGTCATTGATGTTAAAGGGGGCAATACACGATATTAAGAACTGGGGTATGTAAACTTTTGATCAGGGCCATTTGGGTAGTTTCTGTTGTCATTATGATTTAAAAAGAGTTGACACAGTTGTTTGACAATAAATGGCTTCACCCAACCACTAACCATGAGTGAAAGAAAAGTTTGTGAGTTATCATTCATATTCAATGACAAATGGCCAGAAAATCACAAATTCTGCTAGGGTATGAAAACTTATGAGCACAACTGTATGTTTTTGAGAGCCAACTTATCTCAGGAGGAAACCCTTAAAGCCTCCAAAATAGCTGCTGTGGAACAACATCACCTCTCCACTACTGCTCCCAGACATGCCCACAAACAGTATACACACAAAATGGAAGTTGCTCAATCAATTTATAGGTAAATGCAAACAGGTGCATGAAAGGCAGGGATTAATCTGCTAGCCACAGAAACACAGGCAAGGAAGAAACATTTCCATTAACCAGTAACAGACTATACCATTCCATCTGTAAAAACGCAGAAATGTCCGTTACACATATTTGCGTAAATATATGATATGGTATGTATAAAACAATGCACAAATGTAACTTATTTATGGATGCAAATGAACATAACTACTAAGGTAAAATATAGGCCTTGATAATCAATCCGTGTGAGTCCGTGTTAGTGTTATACCCTTGCATGTTGTACTTGGAGTTCCAAACACAGCAAATCAGAATCTTTGCATCCAGTCCATAAATTCAATTAATATCTTGTGTGTGAATAATGATGGAAGGAGCATGGTAAGTATAGCAAAATTGCTGTCCTTTTGTATTAAACCTACATCTAAATAAATAAATACATTTGTTTATGAACATCACAATGTTGTGCTTGTGGACAGACACTCTGTAGACAGAATGTAGATGTGTGCTGTCCATATTATGCTGCATTGGAGTAACTTTGTTCATTATTAGGTTAGTCGTTAGTGTGAGGGTAAAATGTCTCATCTAGAGAAGATATTTTTCCAAGAAATAACATTGTCAATACAGTTGACTTTATGTAAAAATATGCATTTTTATATGATCTTTATATTCATAAAAATTAGGACTATTTTTACCAAAATGGAGAGATATAATTATGTGGATCCAGATTATGCACACACAGAAGATGAAGAAAAACGAATACAAGCTCACAAGGACTACTATGCTGATTATATTAAAAGCAGAAGGGAAAAGCGTCTGAAAGAAGAAAAAGATAGGTATGTTATCAGGTCACACTACTGGCTTTTTTGTCATCAAATTTGGCTCCTTAGCCAATTGTTTCTTTTTGCAGGGAATTTGAAGAAGTGAACAATGATGTAGATATTGGCATTACACCAGCAGCAGGCATTCAACCCCCCGTTATTTCAGTTTCTGAATGCTTTACCAAGCAACAAATGACAAAATCTGCTCCCATAATTAAGGGCCACATGCTGACTACCAGCCAGCTGGCATCTGAAGTGTCTAGATCCATAACACGAAAAGTAAGTGCCTTATATTAACCTATGACTAACTGGATATTTTTTTTACTTCTTTCACAAATTATACACTATATGTACATTGATTATATTGAGTACAAAGCTAGGTTGCATTGAGACGTGCAGAACAGTACTATATAAGCAAAATTTCATTTAAAACAGGTATACAACAAGCAGCCAACAATCTAAAGTCTGTCATTCAGAGGAAAACATGAAAATTTTGCATTTATTTTATATAGATGCTAGAGGGAAACATTAATGATTGTGAATCAAGTCATATTAATACGATACCGTACATAGGTTATGTTTTATATTAAAATATATCACAGCTGTTTTAGTGATATTTACAAACATAGGGCCAGGCCTGAGCTAAGTACACTAGCGTATTTATGCTAGCCGATGACGTCAAATCGGCTATTTGTATTTACTGCGCATGCGTGTGGCAAATGCTATGCGACATAACGCTGAACATACGTACCATCAGTGTAAATACGTACGAAGGGACGGGGCATCAATGCGACACCCGTAATTACGCTTTGTAGGCGGAGGGAGGTATTTAAATTGGACAGTATGGGCAGGGTTAGGCTGTCACATACGTAAATCCATTATGTACGTCAGTACTTATGCTAGGAAAAGTTAAGGTAGGGTTTGGGCAGCGTAAAATGGAGAAAGTACGTACGAGCGAGGGGAGAGCCTAGGGGAGTGCATAGTGTTTTAGCGTAACTAGCCCGTAGGTCTGGATTTACCCCATAGCTATTAGGTCTATTGCATGCTGCTAGTAATATAGGAATCTTGCTTATTCAGGTTAGTATAGAGATTGCAGCACATATGCAATCACAAAAGGCGGGTGTATTCCATTGCTGGCGATCAGCAAATTGGCGAACCTTCAGAAGCGAATTACAGAATGCAGATGTACAAGGAAGTCCTCCCTGCACATTGGCTCTCCAATTTACAGCCTGTCTGGGACTAGTTTGGGACAATAGTTGGAATTATCGACATACAGTGAGTAGGAAGACTCAGAACTCCTGGGCCCCCTCTCTGTCTGTGCCCGGATACTGGTCTTGGCAGTCCTCCCTGATGGTGGCCCTGCATTTGGCCCATAAAGTAAAACTAAAAGCCCTATATATGATAAAGAATTTAGGATTAAGAGGGAAATGTGTGTGTATGAAAGCATGTCATTACAGCGCTTGTTGGACAAAACATTGACCACGGCTTTAAGAGGTGGGGGTTTTATGGGATATTCTTGGTTTAGTCTATTATGGTGTAATAACTGATTGTCAGAACAGAAAGGTGAAGTAATTTATAGGTTTACTTCAATAATTCAAACAGAATAAAAGAATAATAACAGAGCCAGAAAACACGTGACACTGCATGCTGCCTGGCTGCATTCCACAAGCACTAAAATGAAGTCTACAACTCATTTATTTATCTAGTCTAGCGTACATTAGCTTCATACATATTTATAAGACATCAACTAAATTCTCAGGAATCATCAGTTGTTAACATTTAAAGGAGAACATCTTAATTATCATTGTCCACAAGATTTCATTTCCTTGGACATCCAGCATCTTTAGTATTGGAATGTTCTCAAATAAAGAAAATCTGTTAGTAAGAATACAATACATATGGACAATACAATGTCATTATTTAGCAAAATAAGCAATTCAAACATTTATAGCAACATTCCATCAGCACTTCACTATTGTTAGCTTATATATAAATGTGATTGTTAATCATAATATTTTGTAATATTTAGGGGCCACATGGTGGCTCAGTGAGTAGCACTTGTGTCTCACAGCACAGAGGTCATGAGTTCAATTCCTAGGCCTTATCTGTGTGGAGTATGCATGTTCTCCCTGTGTCTGCATGGGTTTCCTCTGAGTGCTACAGTTTCCATCCATATTCCAGAAACATGCTGGTAGGTAAATTGTCTGCTGAGTTAATTAACCCTAGTCTGTGTATGTCTATGTTAGGGAACTTAGAATGTAGCTCCAATGGGGCAATGACTAATCTGAATGTAAAATATTCAATGTAAAGCACTACTTGGTCTGATAGTGCTATAAATAAATAAATAAAAACAATGGCAGCAGACAATGAAGTCTGCTGCCATGTGAACATAAGTTCCATACATGTGAGGAGAAACCATTTCCTGTACTCAGGACCCTACCTTAATATTTACACATCGGCCCCATGGGATTGGTGTGTTATAAGAGCTTCAGCACAATAAGAGCCTTTACTGTACTTTATATATATATACACCGACCACCACCACCATGTGTACATGCTGTATGCAAGATGCGTCTTTCCACACCACTATCAGATAGGTTTACAATGAGGATACGTTAATCCTGAGCTCAAAAGCATGTAGCACAGACATGTGGCATAATGAAATAAGGATGTTTTCCACACACCGAGTACCCAAATTTCTTCATTCTTGATCCGATTCAATATTCTAATTACCGTAATTCTTTGTGACTTTTTATACCAATGCCATTATATACGCCTTGACAAGCCCTTTTCTCAACACAGCTTCATATGTTTTTGATATTATCTTTTAAAAATTCTTAGCAAACTATAAAGGTCAGAATACACTTCAGCAGCTCAAATCAGGGGTGAGATAAACCCCTCTTAAAAGACAAAAATAGAAAAACTGATAAGCGCTTCAAGTGTATTCAGAAATGGTTACATTTATTTAATGTACAGCAATATTAATAAACTAAATATTAGTAACCATCAGGATATAAAAAGACCATATGTTACAATTATAGGCAGTTATAATGACCAGAATGTAATCTGGGAGAACATTTCAGCATAGAAATTGAGAGAAGTTCAATCACACAGAATGGCTGAAATAATGCCATTGTTAGGTGTTAATGATTCCAATATAGCACTGGTTGGGGAGTACCCGGTATTCAGGTAGAGATTCTCAAATGGAATAAGAAACAGACGATAGTATTGGGGTAGTTGGTGCATGCAATTAGTGGCAGATAGTTGAATCACCTCAAAATGGTGAAGGCCAGCTTACCCCAACGAAGTCCAGACAAATATTCCTCCTCTCGGTTTTGGCTTATAACACCAGCCTCAAAGCTCAGAACTGGATGCGCACACTGACAGCGGCTCCACTGACCAGCGGTAAGCCGACGACGCGGCCCCCACCGGAGTTCAGGTGAATCTTTCTCCTCTTGATATTAACTCACGATACAAAGCTCAGGGTTACAAACGAAGGAGTAGATCCAGAACTCCGCTTCCAATACGTTTACTCGCGTAGCGTATTTATGCGTGCGTGCCTTCTATACACTCCCCTTGGCAAACCCCTTGACGTATGTTACTTAAAATACAAAACCCCGCCTACATAACGCCTACATAACGTATTTCAGACGTATTTTTGACTCACCGAAAATTGGCACGCCCACACGTAAGAATTTATGTGACACATACGTGAATGGCCCATAGGTTCACATTTACGCTACGTTACGGAGCGTATTTTCTATGGTGAGAATGTGTAGTACTTACCAAAACGCGATTTTACGTCTCCGCCACGCGTGAATTGGATCTGGGCCGAAGTGTGTATACTCTCTCTAGCTCCACTGCTCAACGGCGAGCCGGACACGTGGTGCGGCTCAGCAGAATTAACGGTCCGATTCCCCTTGGGCAATCTATCACACAGAATTGGATCTATGAGCGGCAGGCAGCTGAACAGTCCAAAAGGCTCTGCATAAAAAGGTCAATGTTGACCAAAAGTTTCTCTTTGATGTACAATTGTGGTCAAAGATTAGTATCCCAATATATAAGGAATCCTTAAGGATTTTCCAGATTTTACTACCTTGAGCAGGGGGCGTGCACTCCACGCTACACCAATATACGTACTGACCTCGCACGCCTGTAAGGCGTGTGTAGGTCAGGTTCTGGGCCTATGTTTGTATTATAAAATTAGGTGTGTACAAACATTTTTAATTTTCTAGTATGATGATGTATTTTTTATTTATATTTTGTTTTTGTAGATCATCGATGGTCTGAATGCAATTCCGTGCACTGTGAAAGAGAAAGAGGACTGCAGTCGAAGCCTCTCACCTCAGCAGCTTTATCACATAGTCATTGGTAAGGTTGTGACATGTGAAATAACACTGTAAAAGGCCTCAAGCTGTAATTGTTCTTTTCAGAGTGGATTCAAACTTGCAATGTTCAATTGTATAATTATTGCCCACAATAAATAAATATAGAACACAGCAGACATCTCTGAAACTGAATATAAGACCTGATTGAATTAGTTCACTGGCTAACTGTATAAAAAAAAACACTGCATAGTTTAGTAGAAAAGTAGTTCTATTGATTTTGTATATATTTTTCTTTGTTCTTTTTTTTTGTTTGTATATTTTACAGGCCCTTCTACAATAGACTTTGGAGAAGTCTGTGTGTGTTCTACCACTGTTAAGGAAATGAATATTGTAAACAGCCTGCCTACGTACATTTGGGTTCAGGTAGAAATTGATTGTGAAGAACTGCAGCAGACAAGTCCTCTGTCTCATGTTGTACCACCAATGTCAAAGACTGAGATCCCTGTTGTTTTTGAAACCACTTCTTTGGGGATTTTTAAAAAGTAAGAATAAGTACAGGCTTTGTGTGAATAAAGTAAAAAACATAAATAAAAATAGGTGATAATTTCATAACTACATCAAATATTGCATAGTATCCGAGATAAAAATATCGGACCGGATCCAGACTCACTATAAGGGTGCATTTTGTGATCTCTATAATTGGAAAACACTAGTGCATCCTCAATGTTCCATATTTCATCCAGTATTCTCATAACCAGTTGCAGGAGACGTGAGTAGTCTGTAGATAGATAACCCTGGTGCTACAAATGATAATCTGGGAATTAAAGCATACATTTTCATGCCGGAGTTAACCTGCCACCTGTGATTCCCCAGACCAGGGTAGACTATACTCCCCAATTTGCATTAACTGTGACCAATATTCTTGAGGAATCGATTAACTGCATTTCATTTGAGCACAGTGGCTCAGTGAGTAGCACTTGTGCCTCACAGCGCTGAGTTGATAAGTTTAATTCCTAGACTAGGCCTTATCTGTGTGGAGTTTGTATATTCTCCCTGTGTCTGCGTGAGTTTCCTTCGAGTGCTCCAATTTCCTCCTGCATGCCAAAACATTCTGGTAGGTTAATTGGCTGCTCACTAATTTAACCCTAGTCTGTGTGTGTTGTATGTATATGTCTTAGTATGTAGCTCCAGCTATAATAGGGGCAGGGACTGTTGTGAATGTCTAATGATCTCTGTAAAGCACTGCAGACAATAATATAATAATAATAATGGACCTGATTCACACTTAAGAATTCTTCCGATTTTAGGTGCGTATATTTAAGAACGGATACACTGTGCATGCGTAGTAACTTTTATACGTTAGTTGCGTAGGACTTAAGTTTGCAAATTCCGTGCTTATACACTACGAATTTATAATCTGTAGGTTCGTAGTAACATACGCAAAAATGGGTGTATGTTCCTAAGTAGACGCCCTACGCATTCAAATGTGAACCTACAGTTAAGGGAGCCCTATGGCACTCGTAAGTCACATAAGAACCTGAAATACCGGGGGCGTGCCGAGGGAGTTTCATTGCTATTAGTTGCGTATATTTAGGAACCTATTGCGTTCTTAAGTGTGAATCAGGCCCAATAATAATAATAATAATAATAATAATAATAATACACTTATTTGCTCTTCCCAAATTTATTAGAGGTACAGATGGGTTATTGCTGTCAGAACATACATGGCAGTTAATTAAGATACCAGGCCATGCTGGCACCTGTATTAGGGCTCATCTTTTACCAGATTTTACCCCATACCCAGTAAGTCATCACTTTATTTGTTTATTTTGTAGAGCAGTTTATACTTATGTTAGGCTACAGAAACAGAATATTTAAAAAGATCAACGTATTTTGCGTTGAGGGTCTGATAGTTCACATGTCGAACATAGAATGTGTTGTAAATTATAGACTGTCATTGTGTGGTTTGTTTTGTACACATAAAACCAAACTCTGTTAATAGAAATCTTACTAAAATACAGGCTATCACCATGACTGTATGCCCTCATTATTAATAGATGTATTCTTTTAAAAATTCTATCACCACAGTCTGAGTTCATTATAATCCAATGTAACTGTTATGCTGCATACAGAGGGAGCAATGAGTTGTATTATAAGATGCACTTGCATACACGCAGCCTACATACAGGGCCGGCCCAAGCCCAAATTTTTTGGTAAGCAAACATAGATTTTTGCGCCCCCCCCCCATGGATGGTGTAATAAATTAAACACACAAGCTTAAAGCACATTAAGTGAAATAGAAATAAATCTGGTACATTGCATTGAATTGTACACCATTATAGGAAGATTATTGAATTGCAGTGAATTATAGAAAGATGCAAACATATTTATTTTACATTTTAGGCATAGCTAACATAATATTGTGCTTCTTTTTTGGTAGTAGCATTAACAGTTGCCTAGTAAATATGACAGTCTTTCTTAACTCCATTATTTTAATACAACTTCCCCAGAAACATAACACAATAGCATATATAAATATGCTCCATAGGCTGCCCAGTACTCATCATCATGTCTGCCCAGTACTCACTATCAACATGTCTGCCCAGTACTCATCATCATCATGTCTGCCCAGTACTCATTATCATCATGTCTGCCCAGTACTCATTATCATCATGTCTGCCCAGTACTCATTATCATCATGTCTGCCCAGTACTCATTATCATCATGTCTGCCCAGTACTCATTATCATCATGTCTGCCCAGTACTCATTATCATCATGTCTGCCCAGTACTCATTATCATCATGTCTGCCCAGTACTCATTATCATCATGTCTGCCCAGTACTCATTATCATCATGTCTGCCCAGTACTCATTATCATCATGTCTGCCCAGTACTCATTATCATCATGTCTGCCCAGTACTCATTATCATCATGTCTGCCCAGTACTCATTATCATCATGTCTGCCCAGTACTCATTATCATCATGTCTGCCCAGTACTCATTATCATCATGTCTGCCCAGTACTCATTATCATCATGTCTGCCCAGTACTCATTATCATCATGTCTGCCCAGTACTCATTATCATCATGTCTGCCCAGTACTCATTATCATCATGTCTGCCCAGTACTCATTATCATCATGTCTGCCCAGTACTCATTATCATCATGTCTGCCCAGTACTCATTATCATCATGTCTGCCCAGTACTCATCAGCATCATGTCTGCCCAGTACTCATCAGCATTATTTCTGCCCAGTACTCATCCTCATTATGTTTGCCCAGTACTCATCATCAT
>WWET01000268.1:434688-452492 GCA_011038615.1 Limnodynastes dumerilii | reverse complement strand
AATAGCCATTTAAATTGTACAGTATGGGCGTGCTAAGCCCAGTACGACCAGCGTATCGGTACGAAAATTCGCACGTACACTGGAAAAATGGAGGGGCGGGTCACGCCGCCGTAAGTAGGTTCAATCAATGGGAGTGTTATGGGCGTGAAAGTTTATACGCCCGGGCGAACATACGCTACGCTCGCGGGCGATTGCGGTCGTAGGTCTGGATCAGGCCCTTTGTCACCAAAAAAAAGTACACATAAAAATAAAATAATTTACTGACAACAACAGAAAATTATAATAAAAAGTTATACATTGAATATGCAGTTAATTTACTTGAACACACGATCAACATTTTGCACATTGTTTATACTTGTATGTAGTTTTACAGAATTAAAAATGATATCTATATCATGATTAAGAAAGTATAATGGTCGCACCAGCCATATAAATGAATCAAAAACCACAGTCAGGGAGGTTTAAAGGTGCCACCATAGGTTCAGAAAATATAGTAATCCACACAAGAAAAAAAGGGATTGGGATAAGTATAACACAGTCCCAAATAAAGAACCTTTAACCGGTGCACAACTTATGTAAAAGAGACAAAGTTTATCTGAATAAAAATATTCCTTTTATTTCATATTGTTTAAAATTATTATTTCAAAACATATACTGGTTTATTGTAATCATACTCAGCCAACAGTGATAGTTATATAAAGACTTGCCCCCCACAATAAAGGAGAAAGATAGTTACATACTAGCAAATCCAATATTAAGCACCCAATATACAGGTATTGCACAATAGATTGTAATGTAGTAAGCAGTTTAAACTTTACACACACACTATACAGGCGTTGCAAAGTAAAAAGATTCTAACAGGCAAAGCTCCCGGCTATTCTGAGCTAAAATAACATGACAGGACCATAAATCACTCACCCTAGGGAAAGGAAAACTAACAGCCTCACGGCTGCTCTTCAGCACACAGGGTGCCTTATCTGTCCCTCCCTGTTCTGAGAGGGAGCCGGAGCTTCACCGTGCAGTTAATCAGGACGGGGGAGAGCAAGTAAACAAGCCGCAGACAAGAGAGCATGCAGAGGATAGTGGTTTTCTGACACGGCTAATCACCCATACAGCTGGTCACCCCTTAATGCAATAGATTGGCTTCTGGAGTGGCAAATCTAAAACAACAATGAGAAGTTTGGACTCCCATATGGTACAATCGAGTTGGGGAGTAGTAAGAGTGATGGAAGAGTTTTAGAAACATCTCCAGGTATTGTGACAAGGTAATTGTTTTTCTAGAGAAATTAAGAGCTTTGAGGAGATCACTGCATGAAAGCTCAGGAAAGGATTGCGTCCATTTACACATTCTGGAAGCACTAGATTCATATTCAAAAGAGGATTGTAGGAGCCTGTAATTTGTGGAGATTGCTTTTCTAAAGGTGGAGGTATTCTGGAGGGAAGAGTCTAGAGGATTCTTTATATCTGCTGGTGAGAGTAATTGGAGTATATAGCTAGTATAGTGCCTGGCCTGTAGATAGGCCAATTGATGGCCTCTGAGAAAGGGAAATTGCTCCATGGCTCTGGAAAATGTACAGGGTCTTTCCGTACCAGTGTCTACAATTTGCCTCACAGACAACAGACCCTCCCTTCACCATCTTGTAAAGGAGTAGGACACGGCACCATCCTGAAGTTCTGGATTTCCTATAAATGGAAGATATAGAGAATGATGCAGATTCAGATGATATTTGTGACGGACCAGGTGCCACACCTTCCTAGTTGACCACAATAAGGGGTTATCTCTGATCAAGGAGGGTACCTCTTGGTCATGTTGGTGGAGGAAACAAACAAGGGATATCCCGGGTAGAAATCCTGTCTCTAAGGAGCAATCTTTAAAGGTATTTCTCTGCAGGAGCAAATGAGCCCTCTAAAGATTGCGTTGACCATTTGGATATCCTTCCTGGTCAGTAACAAGGGTAGTGTGTGAAGCAAATAAACCAGTTTGGGGAAGGATACATTCTTTATAAGATTTGCCTGGCCCAAGAAGGAAAGGGGAAGAGATTTCCACCCCTCCAGCTCCCGCGTCAAATTTCTGATAGCAGAGGAAATATTTCATTCATAAAGCTGAGTAGGATTTTTGCTTATATTGACTCAAAAATATATAAAGGCTTGTTTTGCCCACGCAAAGGGCAGGTCCACCGCCCATCTAGGTTGGACACAGTGAGGCCTGAGGCACAAGGCAATTGTTTTTTGCATATTAATCCAGAAGCCCGAGATCCCCCGAAATCCTACAATAGTTTCAGGATTAGACCCAGGGAGGACCCCGGATTCCCAATATACAACAAGACATCATCCGCAAAAGCGGATATTTTTATGCTTGCAGAACCAACCCTTATACCTTCAAAATCCTGGAGATTCTGTAAGTGGCGAAGCAAGGGATCCAGAGCTAAGTTAAACAACAGAGGGGAAAGAGGACAACCTTGTCTCCTTCCTCTCTCCATGATTATATAGGGTCTCCTCGTGCCATTGACAAGCAAGGAAATCTGAGGGTTGGTGTATGGGTACGAAATAAATCTTATGAAAAGGGGATCAAACTTTCGACACTCTAGGACCGCCATTAGGTGAGGCCATGTGACCGTGTCAAAGGCCCTGGTAGTGTCCAAGCTGAGCAACATATTATTAATGTGGGGCTCTGTATGGGACACTATGGATGCCACTATAGCCGATCTGATCGCTTTAACAGATTGTCGCCCCCTGATGAAACCCAGCTGATGCTCCGTAAGTAGATCAGGCAATAGACGTTGTAATCTGTTAGCCATGATTTTACACAGAAGTTTATAGTCCACATTGATGAAGGATATTAGCCTATAGGCTTCTAAAGTCTGGGGGTCTCTTTCAGGTTTCGGAATAAGAGTCATAATTTTGATTAAAATTTGAATGAGAACTTTTGGTGATTAAGTGCTCCTCTCTTTTATCTTTTGTAGTATTTTCTTGTTTAAGAAGAACACAATCCCCGGTTGAGTGAGCTGCTTTCCCCAATAAGTTTTTTTTATTGATTTGTACACGGTTCCCCTTTAAAGATTTAACCTTCTTACTAAGAGCTCGCTATTGTGTTCTTACTGCAAGGAATACAGATACATTTTTGGTAACTGTATAATCTGTTTCTATGAATCCATGTGATAGGAAATTCCAATAGGAATAAATTCTTAACATACCTACCACATGTGCCATTCCCACATACAGTGTCCCCTTGATGGATTTAGAGAAACAGATTTTAAGATTACAAAAATCTGTTATTCTGTGTGGGGGACACTGCTAGACACTGGGATGTTCAAAAGTTGGTGCAATGTGGGGGAGAGGCCCCACTTCTGTGTTAGTCACAAATGATGCTACAATTACACAGAATACATTAAACCTTTAGATCTTTTTAAAGTGTGAACAACCAAGTGGCAGCTCCAAATAACCGCTCAAGCAAAATACCCTTGCACACTACACATGAAGTACCCACCAATCTAACAGATTGTGCTGCTAAGCACTCAGAAAACTGGCTTGTCTGTCTTAGAATACACCTCACTTTAGTCAGCTTTTCTTAAACAAGCCATACAATATATATATAAACCCTAAGTGCTATGAAAACATTAAGTAACTGTTGCCATGGACCAGATGCAAAACAGTATCCTGATTAAGGTATTACTTTTTTCATAATACTACTCAATACAATTGAAAGATCAGATATGGAGGATGACACAACAGCACAGCCATGTCTTATTTCCTGTCTGATCACAGCCTTACGTCTTTTGGTTACATTTTTGTCTCTTCTTTTGCCAAACACATGACGTCTTTCAGGTGTTCCCTCTCAGCTTCAGGCATTATTCCACACAGGTGTAGCTCATTTCTTTGACTCACTCCTCAGCTGCCTCAATTAAACCCTACACTGGCTATATCTACTTGTCAGAGCAACTGTTTTTTATTGCCTGCTGACTTGTGCCTTCAAGCCCGCTCATATGTTTTGGTTTCCTGGTTCCTGGCTGTGAATCTTGTCCTCCAGCTGCTGTTTTGCCCATGCCTTCAGTTCTATACTCGTGTCCTTGCCTCCAGTCTCTGCATCAAGACTCGGGAGTCGCACCTTCACTATCTGTCTGCACTAGGCTTGTTCACTTTGGATCCCATCATCATCTCAACATCTGTCTGCTTGTCCAGAGGGCCATGATCTGTCACTTGCCTGCAGCCAAGTCCATCCCCACTATCCGACTTTGGTGAATACCTTGCTTTACACCTCTGGTCTGGCTTGGTCCACTTTTGAACCGATGCTGAGCGACTGATAAACCAGCTTTTATATTAGAGTTGAGGTCCAATGAGCTCAGTGACTTAATGAATGACCCAAGAAGGCAAGAAGTACCAATTTACAATCCCAAGAAATAACCAGAGGAGCAAAGGCGGGCTAAATATGCTGATCCCCTGTATAAAAGTCTGGCACTAGTGCCAGCTTTCCCTAAAAATATTGATATTGTGTAAACCTGCACTTTTGACATACGGACAATATTGTTCAGGTCAAAATAACCCTGGAAGGCTAAAGTGTGGACTTTCTTCCTTTCACACCATGCAATGCAAGTATAACGTAGTAAATATGGGATGAAGTTTACTTGCTTACGCTTACAGTACAAATGATGCCACCTGAAAAACCTTTATTCCTTTATACTGAATTCAATAGCCATGGTTTTATTTTGCAATCTTATGTCATGCTTAGTAGCTTTACATACCTAAGGTAGGACTTTCCATGTATTCTCCCCAGACAGAATCTGACCCTCTTGTCTTTTATTATATGACGGCTCCAGAAGCTTTTGCCTCAGAAGCTGACTTTTGGGAAAATTGGTGAAAATACATCACTAATTCAACAGGATGCTTTTGATCTTGAACCTGCTTTTTCAGCCATACACTGCACCCACACACTACATAGTTACATCAATCTGCCTCTAGAGAAAAGCAGAATATGGTGAAAAAAATACACACATTTCCCCCTTCAGATAAAATGAATAAATAGATAATTTATTGAAAAATACATCAGGAAAGACCACAGAACCCCCAACCCCAGAGAAACAATTAGACCAACAGCTTATCAATAGCTTATCAAAAAGTAACACTGTTCTGAGCTCTGCCAGATAAGTAAAATCCTCTTTATTCTATTTCCTTCATGTGATATATTGTGAGTCTGACAGGAAGCTATACTTCTTTGCCATGTACAGAAACCTTGCAAAGGACATCAATAACAACATCATTAATATGTTCTTGATTTGCTAAAAAAAATAGCATTTCTATTTGGATTGAGATTTTAAATATTATTATTGGTATTAATTAAACTAAATAAAAATATGACTTTTCTAATTAATAATTTTTCCTGTTACAGCAATTGAGGAAGACTCACTATATCCTCGTGTATATACTGTGGATTTAGAAGAGAAAGAGAGTTTGCAATGTTCCCTATATTTCAGTCCTAAAGAAGTAAGTTTTGAAATCTGGTATGCGTACTACATTGCTGTTTTAAATACTATTACAGAATATTTAATGGATTTAGCTCTTTTTATTGTTTTGTCTAAATAACAATATTTACTTGTAAAACTAATGTTTCTTTAAATAACTTTGCAGTGAGCACCCAGAACTTACAAATAGTGCAGCTAATTCTAAATGCATAAATAAAACAAGTGCTTTACCACCAATAATACAATAAATTGAATATGTGTAATCCATTTATTATTGGTATTAGTATTATTTTACTGCAAGCACTTCTTTATTAGCTTATTGTTTTAGAAGTTCCCTATTGAAGATGCTAAAGTATCAACTAATTTGTACTGTGACAAATAAATTGGGGCCAGATTTAGATGTTACCCATAGAAGCCAATCAGATTCTAGCTGACATTGTCTAGTATGCAATAGGAAAGTGAGAGCTAGAATCTGATTGGCTGCCATGGGTAACATCTCCACTTTTCCAAACCCGAAGCTTAGTAAATCTGGCCCCTAGTGCCATATTCCTCCTTTTCTCCTTTTTATTTAAATGCATAAATGGATTATTTAGGGATTCAAACAATTACAATACAAGTACAGGTGCTACCTCATACAACAATGCCCAGTTGCTACAAGTCTGTCTTGCTAAGGTCCAAGAATTACACCTCTAATAGTGACGAAAAAAACCTGAACAGTGTGGCCATTGGGTTTTGTGGCAGTGAAAGACCTCCCAAAAATCAGTTGGGTGCAATATTCCTGCTTTCTTTAAAAAAATGTGACCAAGCAAGTGTACTTTAAGTCAACATCACCATCTGTTTATAAAACACCATAGATTCTATAGAACAGTGTCTTAACCGTGTGACAGACACTCTGTATGACACTGTAATTATAATGACAGATAGTAACACCGTGAAACATGACAATGTTGCCATAGTGTTATAAAGAATCAGTTAAGATGTGATGAAGTTGAGCAAGGTAGACTGGCTGAGCCATAAGGGAGAGATAACTCTGCCAGTGATAGCTTACATTCTAAGATGAACATGCATAAGGTGTTTGTGTAACTACAAAATCAACATTTACATCAAAAGGCAAGCTATGGCTATTCATCATTCTGATCCAAATAGCATATATAATAAGGTTAAGCATCAATTCGGAGGGAACAGCTACTATGAAGTTGTGTATTTGAAAATATAAAAATACATATCTGACATTGTTCATAGCCATTTGTTGCTTTGAGAAATTCAGAACATTGTTTTTGTGTTCATGTTTGCAGTTCTTAGTGAACTGTCAAATATAAGTTACATATATAGGAATACAACATAAAAAGCCATAAAAGCACATGAAATGCTCCATTACTCCACATGACATATGCCACTACTACTTCCTGTGGTCTTGACATGCTGTTTATTAAGCTATCACGATGCATAAACTCTTCCATAACACAGAAAGGAAAAGAGATCATAAGAGACTATACTATGTTTAAACGCATTATCAGCCACATCTTTTAAAATCAACTTCCTCTTGAATGTTTAGGCAACATATTGCCATAATGATCACATTATAAGAGACAGCATCCTGCTTATCAAAGAAAATTTCAATCCCTTTAATATAACAAAAAAAAAATCATAGTAGTCATATAAAGTTATGGCATAATGAAAAACTATTATAAAATATTGCCCTTTTAAGCTACAGATACCTTCCTTATGTTTTTATATTATCATGATATTAATGAATTCTGAATTAATAATTAGCACATTGTTGAATGTTAAAGTTTAAAATATGCTGTTGCCTCAGTAAAGCTAATTAATGGCTATGTTATCCTGTTATATAATATCTGATCAATAGTATTTTTACCTTTAACAATAATGCTTATCAATTGAGGAATGAAATAATTAGTTAATTAAATAGTTGTCATGTCTGCAAACAATGACATTATTAAAATATTTGTCCAGCTGTGCCATTTTAATTGGTAACAATCCATTTCTTTTTTACTTCGGAGTAAACAGGATCATTGACATATTAATTGATGAATACTGAAAGAACAAAATGAAGCATGTCCTATTATTAGTTTTAACAAATATTAGGTAATGAATAAAAGCCAAATTGGTTCAGGATGCTACAGCGAAAGTAACATATTCAGCTTTAATACGGCATAAGCCACAATGTTGGCTGTATTGAAAAAATAAAATGGGCGTAATATAATGTAAGATTAGCATATCTGATTGCTGGATCGCATTTATAGGTTTTGATAGTGGCGCTCCATCATTTGTATGTACAGAATACAAAAAGTCGGGATTCGGTCCAAGGATAATCTAGTTCTTAAAAGTACAACAAGAAAACGAAAACAAGTTAATTTACTACGTAAAAGTGCTTGCACCAACAATAGGGTTAGATTGAGACAAGGTTACACATATAGGGCCGAATCCAGACTTGCACCCGACAGGTCACTTATGCACGCAAGGTGTGTAAGTGACCTGATGCGCCCTCCAGATGTTACGCTAGGGTTACTATAGTAACCCTAGTGTAGCAACATTCGTACGGAACTATTGTGGGCGGGGGGAAGCATGCAAAATGTACAGTGTGGAAAGGGGCTTCCACACTTGTGCAGATCAGCAGTCGTACAGACCGCTTATCCGCACAAGTGCTTTAAGGTTGCCATAAAGCCCACACGAGAGAGGGGAGTGACAGGGGGCGTGCACTCCCCTCTCTCTCTTGGACATAGAGACTTCCACACGTACGGAAAACGTGCGGGGGTCTGGATCCAGCCCATAGTATCAAATATCCTTATATTTCCTCTGGTGCTGCTAAGTTTCACAAAGTACAATTACTCACTAAGCAAGTGAAGAAAAAAGTGTGAACGTAATATTGCACACTCCTCACCTCGTGACCCCCTGAAGAAAAAAAATGACAATATAAAACTTACATTTATTTAGCATTCATTTAAAAGTTGCGAAATAATAAAAAGGAAGTGAAGTGCATATAGGGAAGTGTATTTAAAGTCATAACATGACAGTTTCCTTTCACAAATATGATTGAATCTTTTTGCCTATGGCTAGTAGTTAGAGTCCCAGTTTCTAACAGGAGGAGAGTTCTATTTCCAATGAGTTAGCCTTGGCAGGCTTGTAATTCTTGTGGGAATTAGTATTAAAGAGCGCTTGTAGTTGTTCTTAGAATTTCAGCAGTTCTATACACAGTATTGAATAGGAGTAGAGATTTAACTCACCGTTCCGTTAAATATTAAACTGGTGGTACCGGTGTGATTGAAAGTTATTGTGTATCGGAACACCGCATAATTTTTTAGCCACTCTTGAATATTCCATCAACTAGTTTGGATATTAAGGGCCAGATTCAGAGATCCGTTTTTGTTGCCAGTTGCTTTATATATGCAAGTTACGTAGACTATACACACGTAAGTGCCTCACGGACAGACTTGTGAATTGCACTTGAGGACATACGCATCTCACACGGACGTAGAAATTAACATAAAAGCGGGTGAGGGGGGCATTAAAATGAAGGCCCAGAGGCGGAGGACATATATGCACGCAAATGCTTATGGAAAGATACAAGTGGTCTATGGACTCGTAAGTGGCAGTACGTCCGGGAGAGGGGAGTGTCATGAGTGTTAGGGGGTTTGGTCTCCAATCTAGCTCCTTATTTATCTGTTGCACAAGTAATGTAATTTAGCTAATTGTAACAAATATTATTGCAAATTGTTACTATTACACAGCCGAACTCCTAAAAGCGCTTGTAGTCGCTCTTTGATACACTTTAAATTAGTGCTGTTATCAAATCTGCTGGCTAAACACTTCCTCTTACCTGCTGCAGCAGCAGTTTAATTTACACCTTGTGGGACTTATTAACACTTACAACTAGAGTGCTTGGAGTTTTCTTCAAGCACTCACACACTTATTTTGGGTGCTGAGAAGCACTTGATAGTCTAAGAGGAGTAAAAGTTTAGTTTTATTACAAATTTTGGAGAATTAGTTTAAGCATATTAAACATATCATATAAAGGTATTTATTTTTTAAAATATATGTAATATAAAAAAATGCATACAAAATAAAAACACAAAAAATAAAGAAGCAGATTGAATTGGAACTTTATGCACCATCAAAATAATGATTTGTTAATATAAGCAATAAAAGATATCTATAAAAAATAAAAATACAAATAATAAAGAAGTAGATTGAATTGGGACTTTATTCACCATCAAAATAAACCACCTTTTTTTTAATATAGTAAACAAACCAAAGTAGGCTACCTCACTATATTAAATACGTCACTGTTTTCAGAATACTTTAATCAGCTGGGTTGATTTGAAAGCATTCTAATACACCTATTTACAAACGTCTCCAATTACTAGCCATAGGCTAAGATTTAATCATATTTGTGAAAGGAGACTGTCTTGTTTTGATTTTAAATTCACTTCCCTATATTCCCTTTATTTCCTTTTTAATATTTTGCAACTTTTATATTGTTCATTTTTCTTCTTCAGGGGGTTACCAGGTGAGGAGTGCGCAATATTACGTACACGCTTTTTTCTTCCTTTGCTTAGTGAGTAAAAAAAGTTCATGCCTAATATCAAATTCTATGTGTGTTTCAATAATTTAATTGTATAAAGCTAAAATACTTATTTTGGTGAGAAAAGAGCATCATTTTTCTAACATTTAATCATTGAAACAGAAAAACACTAAGGTAAGATTGTAATTAAAAATAGATTCACTGTCTTGATTTGCAGAAGAAAATTCTGTCAAAAATGTATCAAAATAATCCATAAAAGAATGATTAAAGCTGTCAGACAAACTCTTAATTTGTAGGATCCAGATTCTGGATGTCAGCCACTGCAGAGACAAAATGATGTACATTTTGTTCAAAATAAATGATTCAAAAGGAACAATCTCAGTCTGATTTCTGTTTATTACTTGACTTGAAATGAATTGACTTGCTACAGGATATTCTCTCTCTTTTATGTGCAGAATGCAATTTTTTTAAAAAATAAAAATGGATTGCCCTCCCCTAGGTCTGAGCTATTCTACTCTATCTATATCACTCATCCCCCACAATTAGCCCACCTCGTTGTTCTCTGCCTACCTGTCAGTTGCATTGTCTAGGCTTTGTCTAGCCGCTGTATTTCACTGCCCTATGTCCCCCCACCCCCATCTTCTCACTTCATCCACATTTCCCCGCTCTCCACCCTCTCTTGTATCTGGAACGCAAGATCCATCTGTAACAAGCTCCCATCCATAGATGCTCTGTTCATCTCTAAATCCTTCAACCTCCAAGTTCTCACCGAAACATGGCTCTCCCCCACTGACACTACCTCACCTGCTGCTCTAGCCTATGGAGTGCTCTCCTTCTTTCACTCTCACTCTCCCAAACCTGGTGACTGTCATGGTGGTGGTTTAGGTCTGTTCCTTTCTCTCTCCTGCACCTATTGCACTATCTGGCTTTTCCAACCCCTAGACCTCTGCATTGCTGTCATCTACCACCCCCAGGTCCATTCTCGCAGTTCTTCGAAAACTTTGTTGCTTGACTTACCTTTGACTTCTGACCTTCCTTTTTAGGTGACTTTAACATCCCTGTTGATAACCCCTCCCAACCGAACACCTCTAAACTGCTCTCTACCCACACACAGGACCACTCACTTGACCGTGTCTTTACCCACCGCTGCACCCTGACTGACTACTCTAGCTCTCTTTTTCCACCTTCTCCCTCTCTTCTTCGGCCTCCCCTCAAACATAAACAAAATCTCGCTCCCTTGCAGACATCCTCCACTTACATTAATTCTTTCTTCTTACTGCTGCGCCCTTGCCCAAGCCAAGCAAATTTTCTTTAAAGCTCTCATCCTCTCCCAAGCATCCAACCCCCGTAGCCTCATTGCCTTTACCACTCTCCTCACCCCGCCCCACCTCCCATCTGATCCTCTATCTCCGCTTCTGGCTTAGTCTCCTACTTTTTATCCAAAATTATCTCTATCAGAAATGACATTTCCTCCACCCTGCTCCCCCATCCCTCCCATCTCCCCACCCCTGTCCAACCCCCAACCATTATGAGTTTTCTTCTTTCTGTCCTTCGACAAGCGACAAAATTCACTCTCTAATAATATCCGCACCACCTTCTACCTGCCTTGTAGACCCCATTCCCTCTCATCTCCTCAACACCTCACTCCCACTGCCTGCTCCCATCTTGCCCACCGTTTCAACCTTTCCCTCTAGCCTGGTATCTTCCCTTCCTGTTTCAAGCATGCCCTTGTTTCTCCTTGTCTTCAAAAACCTAATATGGATCCCACCTCCCCCTCCAGCTACCAACCCATATCCCTCCTCCACTTAACCTACAAACTTCTTGATCACTTAGTCTACCAATGTCTTATCCGCTACCTCAATGACAACTCTCTCTTGGACCCCCTTCAATCTTGTTTCTGGCCCCTCCATTCCACGGAGACTGCCCTTTCCAAAGTGATCAATTATCAATGATCAAATTATCAAATCCAAGGGTCACTACTCCATCCTTATACTTTTTCATCTGGCTTTTGACACCACTGACCATCCTTTTCAGCTTCAAACCCTAAGTTCTTTTGGTCTCACTGACACTTCTCTCTCCTGGTTTTCCTATTATCTCACTTAACGCACTATCTCTGTTTCTACCCCTCTGTTTCTGCCTCTTTTATTGTCAATGAGAGGTCTGTTTATTCTTATTCGGAAATAGAATTTTTATGAATAGCGCCTTTACTTTTTATATTTTCCACGGTGATGAGAAAGCAGTATACCGCAGAGGAAAGCTGATCCCAAGTTACAGCTGGGAGTGATTGACCAGGCAACTGGACAGAATAGAGGCATACAGCTGGCTATAGCAGTGATAGATTGACCCACCAATCGGACAGAGTGGGTATATGGAGTTTGTTGGGTGAATCATAATTCGGAGTCTACAGTAATATGCTCTGTGCACTTGACAGTGTCAATCTAACACCGAGTCTATAGTATTATACGGAGTCTGCATATTGTTCTTTATCAGACATTGTTATATCAGTGTCAGTTACAGCTAACAGACGGCCGCCAGCTTTGTGGCCATATTTGACCAATGGAATAAAGATCCAGAACCAAAGTTACAATCCATTGGAGCCCAAAGTTCAGATCTCTTGTAAGTCAGTGAGGACTGCAACTTCAGGTATTATCCTGGTAATTGTGAGACATCTCTACCAAAGGAGACTGCAAATTGTTTGGGATTAATGTCCATAACCAATGAGCTTTATTGACAAGGTCTTCCCTATGCTGTTCTCCGTTATTTACTTGTGACTCCATTTATCTGTGGCTTACTGTGATCGGGATAAAGAGATACCTTTTTGACACTGTTGATACTCTGGAATATGATTTGGCTGCAATTATCATCTGTGTGACTATATCTTTGGTCAGCAATTATTTGACATAATTTCTCTGACTTTAAGAAGGGCTATTCTATATATTATAGTGATGCATTTATCTTGCATGTCCAAAACCTGTATTATATAAGTGTATATGCTTGTTATGAATTAGATATACTGATTTCTCCTTTTTATATTATATAGAGGCATTTTTTTAATTATTGCAATTAATAAATATTTTTCTATATTTATACTAGTGCCATTGTTTTTGGTTTATGTTTTATAGTTTTATTTTAGGAGTTGGTTTCTCCTATTAGGAGCAGCTGTACTATATAGTTTATTTTCAGTAGGATTATATTGATATTAGCACCAATATTAACTGTATTTTTTTAGTTATACCAGGATCCTGAAGATTGGGCCAGGGCGGTAGTAGACTCGGGGTCCATAGCAAGGGGCGGGGTGCAAGTCTAGATGTGTGGACTTGTGTCGAGCCCCCCCTCTGTCTGCAAACACATACATGCACAGAAATCTGGCAATGGCTGGCAGCTTAGACTACACTCAGCTTATGGACAATTTGTAAAAACAGAAGGATATCAATATAATATAATTAAGATATTACAGAGAAATAATAAAATATATTTGCAGAACACAGTTTTGTACAATACAACAATTGCAAAAGCAGATTAATAATTATATCATTGACTATGTATCAATGCAATTGTTCTTACTGGGTCAGATGTTAATGCAATCATATCCCTGAGCAACAGTTAAATGCCGATCCACAATATAGGCCACTATATAAGTAAATCTGAGCGGCCGCAATGCTAAAATCGCAGCACGCCTATATTGCTTAATGTAAGCTCCAACCCCTGTCAGAAAGTTCAGATAGAGCCTGCAAATACTCAGAAAAGAAGTGAAAATCATAACCTAGGAAACTAATATTATTGAGTGTTGTCTGTTGCACTTCATTCTGGTATCCTAATAATAATACACTCCACTTCAGGAGTGTTCCCAGGAACATCACCAATATCCCTATAAATGTATTCTTTGGATTCTTGTCCTGCAGGTGGCAGCATATGACTTTCAGCTTCCAATAAATATCAACTTCACCAATGGATTAACTGATGCTGACAGCTCTGCAGCGGTCACTCCAACCCCTTCAGAAAAGCATATTGTTGTTCCCAGGCCTCAAATCACTAATGTCATCAGTCCGGAATGTAAGGTGAATGCTACGGGTACGTACATAAAATTGTCTTTAATGTGTTCTCATCTTTTGCCTTTACTTGCCAATTGTCAGGGGGAGAATGTATCCTCTAGGATCTCTGGTAAGGTTGTCTCCTCTACTAAAGGGATGAGTCTAGCTCCATTGGTGGATGTGTACAGAACTACTAACCTGGGTAATCCATTAGCAACAACTGACAATGTACAGTTATGCAGTGCATTACATAAGAGAATGCCGTACAGGTTCTCTTTCTATTGATACAGTGATCCCATCTTCCTCATTCCTTTCTCTATGCCACACCTTTTTCCTACCACTTCATAGTCAACTGCAACTTCTAGAATAACGTTCCTTCTCTATTTCCTATGTGCAATCTAGTCCTAAACGCAGAAGTTGCATACAGTCCCTTCTTATGGGTCATTTTTAGTGCAGCTAATGGATCATTCCATAAATGTATGGAAATAGAAAATCATTTATGTATGTTGTGATCATTGGGATAGTTACTTCTCCTCAGGGAGATCTCCCATTATGCAGGGAAGTGCATGGTTATGTGCCTGCAAAATTATTTTTAATCTGCGGTGGCAAGTGTCTTATACACATGTAGAATATCTAAGATGTGCAATAAGTGAGAAAGCCTGAAGATCCTGACATTGCTTGATTTGCCAGGGGTAGGTATTGAGATGGTAATCTTACTAAAGAACAATAAATAAGCTATAATGAGCTTTAGTCTGTAATAACAAAACAACTATGCTCAGTGTTTTTTTTTTATGATAATGGGCCAGATCCTGAGCTACGTCCGCTAGCGTATTTACACTTACCAGAGTCATAAAAACGCTATTTTGTATGTTATGCGCATGCGCGCGGCAGATGTTACGGCACGTAACTCTGTACGTATGTCCAATCCTAGTACCAAGAGTGTAACTACGGACGAAGTACACCCGTAATTACTCTTTGGATGTGGGGGGAGGCATTTAAATCATACAGTATGGGCGTGCTTAGGCGCGTAAGTACGTGCAGCCATTACGGCCGTCAGTAGTTACGCTTTGAAAAGTTAAGGTAGGGTTTGGAAAGCGTAAAACGGCAAAAGTACGTATGACCGAGGGGAGTGCCTAGGAGAGTGCATAGTAATTACGATAGCGTAAATAGCATGCAAATACGCGTTGAAGCGTAAAGGGAATGTAGCTCTGAATCCGGCCCAATATTACCATTACTCACCTAATATTGTAAATTGATAAAATTGCCCTACTGTAGTAAAACAAACAACATATACCTTAGCAAAAGACCAAAAATTGGTTGTGCGCCATGTAATCACCTGGCTGAGCTGCAAAAGAAGTGGTGGAACTGAGTACAACCTAGTACCCTTACAAAAAAGCAATGACCCTGCTATACTTAGCCTTTTATCAATAGGGCAGTATTCAACAAAAGTGTTTCCATCTACTGGTAGGGTTTAGACGTCCATGTGTTTAACGCATGTATTTAAGGGATGGCTTAATTGCCAAAATTGTCTATATAGATATGAGGAGGAATCTGTAATGTTACCACCTAAATGAATAGTGAATAAATAGTGAATAAATGTTCTGTGTGTTGATGGTAGGCTGTGGTATGGTATTAAAAAGAAAAATACTTGCTATATGCCTGCAGTCAACATACCCTGCACTATTACATATACGTAGATGGACAGTGTTATGATAGTTCTACCTATTGTTGTTTGCTGCCAAATGTTAATGTATTCCTTAATTATATAGCTGTTTCACCTCTGTATCCTTTCTACAGCTTTAAAACAACTGTTCAAATTTTCATCCACCGAGATTGTATTTGAATTACCCTATAAAATGTGTGAGCTGGGCATCGCTGATGACTCTTTATGCTCAGAGGTAAGCCTCATGCACAGTATTTATAATGAAGGTTAGTGCAGAGAATATGATAAAAAGCTTTCTAAATCAGTATTAAGTCTAATTTATGTAGGACTTTTCAGATATGGATATAATATATGGATATATATGCTCAGATGGAAAGAGAGAGTATTTCTTAACGCTTGTTAAAAAAATGTCTTTCTAAATTATGTTAAGATTTTAAATGCAGTATTCTGATACATATAAAAGGTAAATATACAAAATGATACTATCCAACACATGTAATATATCCTTAATCACCAAAAATATATGGGGGCTACCTAACTGATCACACTTTACATTTTTTGTGTTCTGATTTAATGAAAATAACACTGGGGTGGATTCTAATTTAATAATGACAAGCGCTTTGTGTACATCATGTACATAAATCGTCTGCCAGTATGTACTGCGCATGTCAAGTACATGGAATTCTGCAGTGGACCGCGTCAGTCCGATGCTGAATTTCGGGCTTAATTGTGTCTCAGCATGGGAGGCAGACCCTTCTCATGAGCATGGTGGGCATTGGTATTTAAATTGTACAGTAAGGGCTTGGCTGATGATTCTATATTGTGCACGCATTTCTGTACTTAATAGTTAGGGTCCTGGCCGGTCGTGCCCGTGCTTCTTCTCAGCAGAGATGCCACTCTCAGCCTGCGGCAGCCTCCTGTGCTATTCTGCCATGCTCTCAGGGGTTGTATTCTGTCCTCCGGTGCATATTCACTGCCATATTGGAAATTCACACATGACCTGAGTTAGCCAACCAGACCTCTGCCTCTTGCAATCACATGATCTGAACCACCAATGCATGCTGGGAGTGGGCTATTTAAACCAGTCCTGTGTAGGTACAAAGTTTGTAGTCTATGTAAAAGGCACACCGCTGTGGTAGTTAAAATAAGAAAGGAAATCACTCACAGTTTATGATGTTCACTATGATGGTTCAAGTTTGGCTGGAAGTCCAAAGTCCGAACTGAGAGATTTCCCGGTTTTTCCTCCGGTAATGTGATTCCCCTGGTTCAGCATCAGCTGTTACCTAAAACTTCTCATCGATCTTCTGGCTGTCAGACTCTGCAGGTCTCAGCATACATGGGTTGGAATGTAACATTCAGCTTGGATTTTGGACTTCCAGCCAAACTTGAACCATCAAAGTGAACATCATAAACTGTGAGCAATTTCCTTTCCTATTTCAACTACCACAGCGGTGCACTTTTACATAGACTACAAATCCTGTACCTACACATTCTCTTTTGGGAGAAATATTGTCCCTCTCCTTTTGTGTCTGTGGAGAGCAGAAAGTGTGGGGAGTGCTATATACTCTGTGTTACATTGTTTATTACTGTAACATCTTCCAGTCCTGCCTCCAGTTTTTCATTGCTTTGTGACCTGCCAGCAATTACAATTGCTTCAAGTTCTCTCTTCAATCCAGTCTGCAATTGCTCTGTGCTTCGTTTGCTACAAGTCCTGTCTCCAGTCCAGTCTGCAGTTGCTCTGTGTTCAGTTTCTTCAAGACCTGCATCTGGAATTGCATCATGTCCTGCCAGCAATTCCAATTGCTTCTAGTCCAGTCCTCTGTACTCTGCTATTTCCGTTCCAGATTCTCTGTGATCCAGTTCTGCTTTGACCTAGCATAGCAGTCCCTCTGAGTCTTACCACCACTGCTTATTATACTTGAAACCTCCAAACTTCTATTACAGGCCTGACCATTCTACAAGCCCCAGGGAACCCAGAACAGATACCCAACCCAGTTTTCCGTGACAGATAGCAAGAGTCTGCTATAGATTGATCTAGATTGATCATTGTTAAAGTTAGCATAATGACAAGAAGTTGTAGCACATGGTATATCCTGCAGTCATATATATAT
>WWET01000268.1:380879-406181 GCA_011038615.1 Limnodynastes dumerilii | reverse complement strand
CATATATTGTTCAAGACAGTGGGCCAGATATACTATGCTGTGGGAAAGGAAAAGTGGAGATGTTGCCCATAGCAACTAATCCGATTCTTGATCTTACTTTCCTATAACATACTAGAAAATATCAGATAGAATCTGATTGGTTGCTATAGGCAACATCCCCAATTTTCCTTTTCCACAGCTTAGTAAATCTGGCTCTGTATGTTGATTCCTTTCCTATTAAGGCTTTCAAGAGAAGAAGACAGTGTAACAGTGATGTTATAATCACTTTATAAAAACCATCATCGTTTTATGAACACTCCAACACCATACACAGTGACAGTGGAATCTTTGTTTTCATCTTTGTTACTGATTTGTATCTTTCCTTTTAAGGTTCAGGTTAAAAAGCTTCAGACCCTCAGCAAGAAGAATGCTCATGTTGTGGATAGTAATATTCTTCATTTAAGCAATTGTACATTTCAGTCTGTAAGTAAACGGGCTTGGACAGATACATTACTACAGATATATAAGGTAAGATAGCAATAGAACATATGCATTTAAAAACTTTATTTGTCCACAGCTCCCTATTAATAAGACCATCTTGAGGGCTAGATTTACTAAAATGTGGAAAAGTGGAAATGTTGCCCATAGCAACCAATACAATTCTAGCTCTCACTTTTCTATTACATGCAAGAAAATGTCAGCTAGAATCTGATTGGTTGCTATGAGCAACATCTACACTTTTCCTTTTCCACAGTTTAGTAAATCTAGCCCTGAATATGGTTTATGAAAAACTTTCCTGTATGTAAAAAAGAAACACAAACCTTTTTGTAGTGTCTTTATTCAAATGGTTATTATGATTTATAATTTTCTAAGTGTCACGTAATTACCATGGAATCCGCAATCACTTAACATGTCATGTAGTGATTGGAGATACTGTAAAACACCGCTTTCAGTATAGTGTAGTGTATGCAGAGTGTGTTTTAAAACATATTTTATTTCTAAAAGAGATTTAGTAATCGTCAGATGAGTAGAGCTTAGCAAGAAATTCATTTATTAAAATCTCCTCTTATTGGAGGAAGTGCAGGGAAACATGGCTACTGGTGTGGCTACATGACTTTTTGTGTCCATTTTTTGTGCTCGATCTTATTGTGCAATGCACAATGTTAACAATCACTGTATTTGCATCAGAAATATAGGTGTGAGTGCAGCTCTGGTTGTAACTTTTTTAGTTTTATGTCTTTTCATTTAGGTGTTCATTCTTTCACGTGTTGCACACAGAAAGAGTGATGATGCCAATGTGATAGATTGCATGCCAAAAATCAGTTCTGAGCCATTATCAAGCAACATATACTCAACATCAGAGAGAATTCTCCTTACATGGCTCAACGTTCATTATAAAAAGATGAAAAAAGTCGTATGGCTGAACTGTAAGAAAGGTAACCTAAAATCATGCTACTCCGTGCTCTTGTGACTCCTTCTACTAAATGACTGTTGACCCTGTTGAACCCTGTCTGGTGTATGTGCAGAGAAGATGTTATGTATGTGTGCTGAGTGCTTTTTATAAATATATTGGGCCGGATCCAGAACTACGTTCAATAAACAGTAGCTACTGCGCATATATACGCAATCTATGTATCGAAACGATACGCAGATTACGTACAATAGCTACTACGCATGCGCAGTAGCTACTGTTTATTGAACTACGTCCGTCTATGGGATCCGGCCCATTGTTTGCAGCTGAGAGTTGCTTTCAGTGTATTTAAATGCAGCTGTTAAGACTCTTTTTGTATTAAAATATAATTTAATATTATGTCTTTTTTTAAACAGGTAAACTTAAACCTAAAAAGTATGTTAACATTCTTTAGTGTAATTATTTATAGCAGATTATTTACAGTCAACTGAGTTACTCCATTTTTATTTGAAACTAGCTAAAGTTGCCCGGCTGCTTGACGATATCATAATAATGTTATTTACAGGCCTAAAAACATAGCTCCCAACATTTAAAATATCAACATTGGTACAAAATAAGCTCCATCCACAAATTCATCCACAACTGACCTTATTTAGTCAAGTCACACCCTCTTTTCTGTAAGCCTTGTCCTTCTTGTGGCCCATGAATCTGAACAGTCCCTCCTAAACTGGGGCGTGATGTCATCCAAATCCATCCAGTGGAATGCCTAAAACAGGCTCCTATGTCAAAGATATGCCCAGTGAACACCAATGGGAGATCTGACCAGGACTCCAACCCCCTAGTATGTCTTATTGGATCCAATGTTACAACACTGTTCAGTTTTCTTGAAATTACATCATTCAAAATAAGTTCTACCCAAACTCCAACCGCAATTCACTTTATTTGTGCAGACCACAATCTCTATTTCTATAAGCCCTGCCGCTTTTGTGACCTGTGAATCGGGACAGTCACTCCCTAATCATGATCTAATGTCATTGCACAAGTAAACAAACAGATCGCTTTTTTCTTCAATTAATTGTAAGAAGTGTATAAAAATGTGTATGTTTTTATCTTTACAAGGTGACGTTCCACCTACAAGATGGATAATGAACTTTGACAAAGATCTCTTAGATGGGCTTGTGCTTGCAGCTCTGTTGGCAGCGTATTGTCCATATCTTGTAAGTAGCAGTAGATATAATGTATCATGCATGACTTTTGTGACAATTTATTTTTAAAACAAACATTTTGTCTGTATTTTTTCCATTTGTTTGCAGACTTCCACTCATTTCACAAGCATGTACACTAACCCTGAGACTCCAGAGAAATGTCTGCACAACTGCCTGATAGTAGTCAGTGCTTTCCATACAATCAGTCTTAACATTGACATACAGGTAAACCGGAGCTACTGTATTTCCTGAAAATCTATAAAACACAGAATGTGTTGTTAAAATACATTTTAATGTAGCCAATTTTATACTCACATTAGGCCAGATCCAGAACAACCCTTCGAAGCGAATTTACGCGTGGCGGAGACGTAAAATCGCACATTAACGTAGCGTAATAGTGAACGTATGGGCCATTCACGTATGTGTCACGTAAATACTTACGTGTGGGCGTGCCAATTTTACATGAGTCCAAAATACGTCTGAAATATGTGAAGTAGGTGGGGGTTTGTATTTAAAGTGTACAGTACGGGCGTGCTTAGCTGCGTAAATTTGTTCAGCCCATACGTACGTGTGCGTATGACTGCGGTTACGTTGGAAAAAGTTAAGGTAGGGTTTGGAAAGCGTATCTTGACAAAATACGTCCGTGCAAGGGGTGCGCCGAGGGGAGTATAACAAATTTACGCGTACGATAATACGCTCCGCGAATAAACGTACGGCAAACGTAGTTCTGGATCTACCCCATTATGATTTTTAATTCATTTTTAGAACACCTGACATGTTAGGCTCCATTCCCAAAAATCATATGTGTTTATCAAAGCGACACTCAATAATGTTACCTGTAAATAACAAGAATCAAGTGGTTTACTTCCTTACTGTTATAGGGCTGGATCCAGATTAACTTCGCAATGGAGGCTAATGTATGTCATTTCTAATTCACAATACTGCATGTAGGGCACTCCCACTGCTCTCCTACATGCGGAGTGTGAATCTGTGACCAGGGGGGCAACCTTAACTACAGCGTATGCATCTCTAAGTACAATTTACATGCCTTAGGCTACCCACCATAAGTATCCCATACACATGGTGGGTAGCCCTGCCTGCCTTGCAGAAGCTAACATTGGTTGACTGCGATCTGTTGCAGTAGATAAATACTGTGCGTGCACAGTACCTATACAGAGCTGACTTATGCATTTGTAAGTTAGCTCCTTTCCTTAGTTCTGGATCTGGCCCATAATGGTTAGTCAGGTCACAGATATATGTCCTACATCTGGTATTGCTGCAAAATGAAGTGGCATGAGATGGTACACAATTGCCTTCCACCGTGTCCATTCCACACCCGTGTCATTTTAAATGATTCACTTGTCAGTCACAGCAAGCAGTTGCTTTGGCATTATTTTAGTCAGAGAAAGAAAACATAAGTCACTGCACTCTTATGAGCTTTGTTTAGTATTTGGAATCAGTCAGCAGTGTTCTAAAAGGTATTAGTTTACTTGGTTAAATAATGTATTTATATTTGTAATGTGATACATTTAAATGTGAGACAATTAGTAGTTAATTACAATGGTTGAATTGCACTTTGTCTAACCATTATATGTATATTTCTTAATCTTTTTTTCTAGGCTACTGATATATGTGATCCAAATCCTGTGATGATGCTAATGCTGTGTGTGTATTTGCATGAAAACTTGCCTCTTTATGTTCCCAAAAAGACAATTACTTTCACTGGTGCTCTTCACCAAACGATTTCACGTCAGGTAACTACGCTTTAGGGATCTTATGGTCGCAGATGTATAAAGTATTATGTTCATTTTTATAGTCTAAGAATGTATAAAAAATATCTTGAAGCACTTGTCTCTCAACAAACAATGAGCCACCATTCTATTATGCTGTCATTGTGAATACAGGGAAAATCTTTACTTAGCATGATGGTTTTACTGATCCACTAACATTGAACTGGATCCAGAATGAACTAATTACAACGCTCAAAAGTCTCTGCAGTGGAGGCCAACTTGCGTAATGTGCGATCCTTTATTCTGAGCTTGCAAGTGTAGAGCACTCCCCTTGTACAGTAGTTAGGGAACTTCCATACAGTCGACACTAACATAACATTTTAACGCACATGTCCCTGTGTATAATGGTCTGATGCCTAATTGATGATCTTATGTAAAAGGCTTAACCAATCTCTTACTGTACGATTTAAATACCTCCTCTCGTCCACCATGTGTGCACGCTGTATGCATGGTGGGTCATCTTGCCTCATCATCAGAATGGGTTGTTGTGCGCAATTCAGATGCATTCGTAGTGCATTCCAATGCATATCCACCATGTGCGCGCATCAGCAGAGCGCACAAAAGGAGTACATCCACATTTGGAATGCGCAAGTGGTCTATCATATGCAATTCTTAATCGGTTCAATTGTAATTATATAAAAGCAATTCATGAGGAATTTATACAGTATAAGGGTAACTAGATGGAAACCTGCTAAGATATGGTAGGATAGCTGCAGATCTCCATGGCCAGTAACAGGCCAGGTTTTATAAAATAAAAAAAAATACCTAGTTTAATCTCTATTACCTTTTCACATACTTTTAAAGCTGGAATTCAACGTTTTTTTCACAGAATGGCCTGCTATGACTCTCTGTGGGGAGGTTGAGCTCACCTGAATGTGACTGTTTCCAATAGTAGACACATCCAGACCTCGTGGAGTGCATGTGCACTCTGTGACATTCTGGCCCCGGTCCTACAGATCCAGACTTCTGTAATGGAATGCTCTCCGGAAGGAGGGCAGAACGGGACAGGATTTGCACATTACATACATATAGTGGGAGGGGGTGGTATGGTAATTGTATAGTAAGGGCTTTGATAAGTTCTTAAGTACAATCCAGATATCTACACCGTGCCCTATTTTCTTGGGGTCTGTGTGAAAATTTTAAGATTGGGTCGTAAGTCCCTTGCATGTGAGGGGAATGGACACCCCTCTTGCTCGAGAGTTAGGATTCCGGGATGATCTGACATTGAAACTCTGCTTTTGTTCCAACTGTTCTGAATTTAATCCATAATGCTTAACAATTTGTAATTCATTAATAATACCAAAATATTCTCCCAAGCAACAACTAAAATGATTTCTAAATGAAGGAATAAATACTGTACTAGCAATGGAAAAATTACAAACACCATGTTTCTGTTATTCCTCTGTTACCTTGACATCAGTTTCATGCTACTATGATTGACTGTAATGTTTCCCATCGCTGCCATTGAATCACAGTCTGTCAGTATCTATACACTACTGCTAATCAATAGCCTGACCTTTGTGATTTTATGCTGCCATAACAGGTGCGTCTGAAAAATCCAAGCAGCAAGCTGCTAGTATACAATGCTATAATTGTAGGTCAAAAGACTGCTGATATCACATTGCCAAAAGGAAATACAATAACGATTGCCCCAAAGTAAGTTACTTTTATTGATTATTTTTTTGACAGTTACAATTTAGGAATATAACATTTATAAAATGCAAATATTTCATATTAATAATATGCATTTCTAGTTTTCAGAGGAAATAAAATGTTTGCATTGTTTAAAGCATTAAATATTGCAATTTGATGATGAGGCATAATTATATTTTTGTAAGCATATTCATTCATACATCGATCCTTGGCTTAAATAGGGATTACTGCATTTAAGGGGTATATGTCATATATTCCCCAAGTCTTTAAATAAAATAAATAAGATGTGTAAAAATATGCACATCTCTGCTTATATGCCCTATGTGTTTTTTTTGCACATAACAATAAATTAAGGCCTTAACATCAATGAATAGTAAATTAATATTATGGATTTATAGGGGCAGATACAGAGGCGTTGCATATGTCAGTGTAATATTGCATAGCGAATGCTCAGAAACCATGCACATGCAATTGCAAGTAATCCAGACTCGAATGCAAATGGCGCTGTGACCTGTTTGTATCCTGAAGGGCATTTCATGGGATGCAAGAAGTGTAAGCTTGTAGTCAATGTAAAGTAAGGGTGTGCTTATGTAATTGTGGGCAATCAAGAACCAAACATAGATGGCAGTAGGCGCATTTTACAGAAAAACATTTTTTTGGGGGGCTAAATTTATTATTGGATGTAGCTGTAGTGCATTCCCATTGTACTGCACTTATGCAACAAATACACTCATGTAGCTGCCTTGTGCTCTGTTGTATTGTGCCTGTATGCCTCATGTTGTACTTGAATCCTGAGCTATTGTTGTGTGTACCTTTTGAATTGCAGGCAGTCCACAAATATTTGCGTTCAGATGTTCAGGATGCTCAATGTGAGCTATTTTGTCTGTGCCTCTTGATCAGCCCCGTGAAGTGTTATGAATTCAGTAATGTAATTTATTAGTTAAATAATACTAACAGTCTAATTTTTTGACAGTATAACAGCTTGTTTATTTTTTCCCATTACAGTGCTTAATTAGCACCTTATAGCTTTGGAGAAAATCTCTTTTCATACTTAACAGTTACAGAATGTCAAAGCTAATTTAGCAGAATAAATAGAGGGAAAATGTGACCTGTTTATGATGCACTGCACAAGCCTGTATTATGGATAAATGCTTTCTAAAGTACTGTATTTCCATATCATTGTTTTCAAACAATAGAGTGTCCAGCATTAGATCTCTTTTTATAAGGGACATTGGGCCTGATCCAGAGTTACGATGTTGCGCTGTGCATACTAACGCTCAGAGTAACATCTATGCACTCCCCTGTCCTGGCGTAATTACAATCTGTTACGCTGGCTGAAGGGTACCTTAACTTCCCGGGACAGAGTGTAACTTACAAACCCTGCACCCCCTGCCTCATTTCCTTGCCTCCCCCCGCCTTCCATCCGTAACTGTAGCGTAATTACGGCAAGGAACGCATCTTCAACCGTAACTACGCTACAGTTAGGGATGCTACATCCTGACTACAGGAAATCTCTATCTACGCATGCGCAGATCGGCTAAACAGCCGTAACTACATCGGCGGGCATTGATCTGGATCAGGCCCATTGTTGCATTTTTGATGATTTGTCCATTTTCTCCATATAATAAATGGAGGGTGATGGGGACAGTGGGTGTGAGAAAGGGTTGCTTCAGAGGAAGAGTGGTGGGTGGAAAGGGCAGACTAGATGGGCCAAGTGGTTTTTATCTGCCATCACATTTTATGAATCTGTGATTTTATTCTAATTGGTTACAATCCTTTCACCAGCTAAATTTCAGTTCTTTCCTCACAAAGGCTTTATTTCTTAAAAGTTGATTGCTTAATTCTCCACATAGGATAATTTTTTTGTCTATTGTTAATACTTATAACAACCTATAAATGAATAATGAGTAAATATAGAAGTATAAAGTAACAGCACAATATGCTAAAGCAATATGCATGAGAATACAACATGCCAAGTCAGTGTGCACTAGTAACATCTATGAAGTGTACAGCATTGTGCTCCCCCTTACACCTTAAAAACTATGTGCATCAGCATCAGCTTCTTGGGTGTGAATCCGGGCCTATGGGCTGGACCCAGACTTAAGTAAGTGCTTGAAATTAGTTACTCATGGGCTAAACCATGTTGATTTCAGGGGGAGTCAAGTTAATTGTATTCTTTGTATGCAGGGATATATCTTTGAATTACTTACTGCACACAGATACTGACCAGCTTTACTATCATACTGTTATTAAGACTTGGGATAGGAAACATCACCTCTCAACTCTAATACTGTTTGCAACAGATGAAATATGACTCCACTACAATCAACATGGTTAAGCCCAAGAGTAACTAATTTCAAGCACTTAAGTCTGGATCCAGCCCTATGTCACTAGATTCTAATGAATATTAGATCTGTACACAGTCAGATTGCTGCCACACTTAGGTGTCCAAACATTTCTCAATTTCTCTTTTAACATTAGATAAAGTCCAGTAATCAAACAATCATTCAATTAACTGCCTCGAAATATATTCCATTAAAAAAGTTAATTCACATAGAAAAAAAGATATACCTGATCCAGAGTTTACATAGAAAGTGACAGCAGATAAGAGCCACATGGCCCATCCAGTCTTCCCAGTTATTTATTTAAAACTATACTGACCCTAGACCCTATTTACCCTAGACCTTAATTTACCCTTAATTTAGTTTAAATGTTCTACTGTGTTAGACTCAACCACCTCAGATGGGAGGCTATTTCACTTATCTATCACCCTTTCAGTGAAGTAATTTTTCTGTACATTTCCTCTGAATCTAACACCCACCATTTTATATTCATATCCTTGGGTTTTGTTATACCTCCTTTGAAAAATGCCACCCTCCGCCGGTCACAACCCTTGATATATTTGAAAGCTGCTATCATGTCCCCCCTCTCACCTCTCTGCTCCAAGCTATACATGTTTAGTTCCTCTAGCCTTTCTTGGTATGATTTGTGACACAGGCCATGGACCATTTTAGTTGCTTCTTTGCACAGTCTCTAATGTATTTCTGTCTTTCTGGAGATATGGCCTCTAGAACTGAACACAGTAATCTAGGTGAGGTCGTACCAATGATTTATAAAGGGGCATCACTACTTCCTCTCCCTATGCAACCAAGCATTTGACTTGCCTTTCTCATTGCTTTGTTACATTGCTTGGCTACCTTTAAGTCACATGAAATAATTACTCCTAGATCCCTTTCCTCCTCAGTTCTTTCTAATTTAGTGCCATTAATGTTTTTGTTTTTTTGTGCCCCAAGCATGATTTTGCATTGTTTGTCATTACACTGCAGTTTCCACACTCTTGACCATTCCTCCAGTCTACCTAGATAATCCCTCATTTAGTGTACCCCTCCTGTCATGTCTACCCTGTACCAGATCTTTGTTTATTTTTCCCTTGATACCACAGGCAATCACCTATAAAAATATTAAATAGTACTAGTCCAAGTACAAAACCCATTTACTACAACCCTCTGTTGTCTATCCTGTAACCAAGATCATGTCCATGCAACTATCTTTAAATCCAATCCCAAAGTTTGCAGCTTATTTAACAGTCTGAAATGTGGCATAGTGTCAAAAGCCTTACTAAAATCTAGATAAGCTATGTCTACAGCTCCCCCTTTATCTAATACTTTAGTGACCCAGACAAAAATTCATTAAGAATTGTTTGATATGATCTTTACCCAGTAAATCCATGCTGCTTGGGATCCTGTAAATTACTGGATTTAAGATGCTGTACAATTTGTTCCTTTAACAGTGTTTCCATCAATTTACCTACTACTAATGTCAGACTCACTGGTCGGTAGTTTGATGCTTCTTCTCTACTTCCACTTTTATGCAGAAGGACGACATTTGCTATTTTCCAGTCCCCTGGAATCACCCCAGTTATTAGTGACTGGTTGAATAATTCAGATAATGGTTTAGCCAGCAGCCCTCTAAGCTCTTTTAGTATCCTTAGATGTATCCCATCAGGTCCCATTGATTTCTTTAGTGAAAGTAGTAGTAATTGCCCCCATTGTATTAATAGCCTTCCCATTTAAAAGTGGTCCCTTCCCTTCTCTTTCCTTTGTGAATATTGAACAGAAAAACTTGTTAAGATGATCTGCCATAGCCCTTTCAAACTCAACAAGAAAGTGCAGCAGATGCGCCTGCAAGCTAATGAAAATGCATAAGCCCTATCCAGAATTGCCTTCAGATCTGCACTTAAACTCTGGATAATACTGCAAATGAGTAAACCTTTTAAACATGTAAACAGATATGTATTGGTAAGTAGGCTGAGAGTTGTTATACACCAGCTTATACAAGCTTCAATGTTTTAAAGATTTTTTTTATGTAATTAAATTAAATTGGCTAAGTGTATGTGTTATTTAATTCTAATACTGATTTTAAAAAACACAAAGCAACAAAGATTAAGTAAGTAAAAAAAAAATAAAAACCCAGCCTCCTAAAAAAATCAAATATATATTAAGAAAACATTTATGTGTTTTTTTTATTAGACAGCTAGGTGCTAGGGGTTTTATTGATTACATTCTCTTCTGTCAGTCATGTACACCAGCCAAGAGCTGGTGCAGGATTTTAGGAGAAGGCGCAGGGAAACGACTGCTGCTGCACTACAATATACAACATTAAAACTCCCATTCTATTATGTTAACATTCATCTAGTGCAGTGGTAAAAATTGCTGCAATTACAACCAACAAGAAATGTAAGCACAATCACAATGACCTTTAATATTGTTTTACAGAAGCAACATAGATCTAACTGTTGAGTACAGAAACTGTTTCCTACACACTGTGGAAGCAACCTTGTTACTGGTGTCAAATACTGTCTTTGGTGTAGGCGGAGCCACAATGGCTTTCTCTATTCAATCAAGAGTGACTGATTTGGTGCCAACTGTAAGTATTTCTGTTTAATTGTCCAGTGAACCCTGGTTAAATATACTCCTCAATCTTCTGTTTCTAGGAGAATATTGGATATCATTTTTTCTTTAGACATCTACATAATCTACTATATAATTTTTTTTTTTCTTAATGATAGCGATAATCTTCTTTTGTAATTGGGAATCCCAATGTAAATTTTTCCACAAAGGAATTTACAGAGGCTGTAATTTTCCCAAATGCTAAAAATGATAGAGGACAGCCACAGTGCTGACAGCTGCTGGCAGGTTGTTTATAAACAGCACTCAATAATCAGAAGTTATGAGTACTGAGTGCTGCCAGTGACTAATAGCTTAGTACTGTTTCTCCTTCTTGTTGGCAGTTAGGACCTGACGCTATCATTTCAATTTGAACACCAAAGGGGTTTCTCCCTTGCCATTGTCTAGGCTGCACTCTGCTAAATTCTACCAGTCTTGGGAAATTCAATCTAAACAGACATTATTCCAAACACAACAGTATGCAAGCACAAGTACATGACTTATTTTACTGTTTTGTAAAAAAAAAAAAAAAGGATAATTGATTTTGTATTACCATGTTTTAAATGCATTATTAGGTTCAAATCAAGCAAAATTCACCATGTTATGAATTGGAGAAGATCACATTATTTATTCAAAACCCTTATAAAAGCCATGGACAATTTAGGCAAGTATTACAGTATTCATATGAAAATATTATTTTATATTTTGCTTGCATGGTGAGTTGGCTCATACCCTTCAACAGTTTTCTGTTCTGTTTGCTAGATAAAAGTTTATAAGAATTTCCATGTGCAAAGCTGTGAAAAAAATAAAAATAAATTCTTCTCAGTGAAATAAAACAAATATTTAACTGTAACTGACTTCTTTTTATTCACAACTAGATCACTTGACTATATTTTTCCTATGACCTTATTTTGGACAGCTGTTATGTGCTACTGTGATATTTGCAACAGCATAAACTTTCTCTCCTGGCTGCTCGAGCAGATCCTGGTTGTTGCTTTTCAGCCAGTATACTGCTCTCTCAGATAACTGGATGACAGCTGGTTGTTGGTAAGCAGCCAGGTTGCTGTATAAACAGCACAGCCATAACTTCAGGTGCTAGCATAAATAATAGGGCTCACCTGGTGCCTAATAGCCCAAAGTCAGAGAAATCAGAGGTGGGAGGCTCTCCAGCTCTGATTGGCTGTCCAGTTTTTAAACACCATACTGGTGATATTGGGCCTAATCCAGACTTAATAATGGCAGTCAATTTACGCATGCAGCATGCATAAGTCTGGCTGCGGGAACACACTGCACATGCACATGGCAGAAGTTACTCATCGTAACTCTGCTGGCATGTAACTTGTACGTATCTCCATACAATGGGGCGTGACTTCCTAACGATAGCCGAATATATATACATTGTGGGTGGAAGGAGGCATTTAAATTGAACAGTATGGGCTGAGTTAGGCACTTATGTACGACAAGGCATTATGTATGACAAGGGAGGCAGGGTTCTGAATACATAGGTCAGCTACATTGTACCTACTCGGTCCCTTTTCTGTTGCAATGTTTGACTCCCAAACCATCCTTGATACTCCATGAGTCGATACCAGGGGATGTGACCTGCAAAGTCCCTTTTGCACAAGCCTATTCTAACCATTACGGGCTCAAGTGAAGACATAGCCCCAGTAAGACTGTGCCCTTGTGTGTGGTTAACCTGACAAAAGTAACACGAGGTTTCCACTGAACATGCAAGGAGCATTGCTATCTTTCATTTCCATTTCTCCCATCTCATTTAAATAAATGAGCTATGGTATGCATCTGTTAGTTGTGTGCAGCTCTCCATTCATGAGCAGAGCAGTCTCAAGCCAGATCATATATATTAATGCTACAGTATTAGTATGCATAATTCTCCCGTTCTAAACAAGCTTTGGTATGTGACGTTATTTAAAGATACCTTTTTTCCTATGAAATAAACTTTCCTTATGCATTTTTATTTTCTTCAGAGTGATTTTAGTGGAATCTAAAAATTATTTGTCATTCCCTGATTACCAAGATGAAATCGCCAAACTAAGACATAAACAACATTGCAGGTACTGTAAATGTCCTTCCTATTAAGTTTTTTAGGGTAATACAAAGTTATAGTTATTATGAACCAATGTTGTTTATTTAACATATTTTTTCATATATACCATAAGTATAAAATGTTAAGATATGTTTTTTTGATGGCTAAAATGCACTAAATATTGCCTCCTAATAGTTATACAGGCATATTAAAATTTCAGAAACAGCTGCGAAGTTTATTAATAATGTTGATTTTTATCTCAAATGAAAACATACCAATGAAAAAATTCCATGTGTGACCTCAGTGATGCTGTGCATGTGGAAGGCAGAATTTCTGGTAGTTTCTAAACGGCACTATTAAACTTAATGATGGCAGCTAAGATAAGAATAATGATTTAGGGCCAGATCCAAACTTCATGAAGATAGGAAATTTAAGAAAATTCCATACAAGAAATTCTGCATGGAATGCAGCACCGTGCAGCTGTGTTCTGCGCAGGTCACCACTCACGGGGCAGGCCCACACACCATGCATATGAGATACACATATATATACATATATATTTTTTAATCGTACAGTATGTAAAATCCAGTATTATGTCCGCACACTGTACTGCTCTCCTACGTGCGGTTCTTAGAATACCCAGTTCTGTACACTGACCTCTGTTGAGGAGGATAGCATAAGGAATATGCTCCTAAGTCTGGATCTGTTGCTTGATTTTAATAAATGTTGCTGACAATATTGCAAACATTAGTGTTGTATGAGCACTGTGCATCAAGTTAATGCATTTGTAATGCCCATTGGTACTCATGAGAATCTTACCAACCCAGGGTAGTCAGACACAACCTTTCTGCCTTCTCTGTCCCATCTTTTCATAGGTGTGGTATAGGTAGCAGTGAATTCAGTGGTGTAAAATGCCTACGTAGAATAAATGGTGCTGGATGACCACGCAAAAACTAAGATTCTACTGAACAAGACTACAACTTTTTTAACTGCAGATATGATTCACTGTCACAGTCTCATTACTCCGTCAACACAATGATCATTATTCTTAGAAAGGTCATATCTATACAGCTTTCTGGTTGCATACAGCTTTAGTAAACACTTGTGCACATTACCTTACATAGAGGCCAACTCTCGTCATACAACATCTTCCGAAGATTAGAACCTTTTCCACTCTCTCCACACTGCTGCTAACAACAGTTTCATTTAGCCACACGTATGCAGTAACCCCCCCATCCCCCAGCACACTTATGCCATGTAAAGAATCTAAGATTTCACATTCAACATTATATGTCAAATTTTACGTGTTATTGTCCATTAAAAGTTTATTTTAAACTATTAAGACTAGCAACTTGGGAGAGATTCTTTGTCAAGGGCATACTTTCTAAAATATTTCTTGTATCCTGGTGATTATTTGCAGAGTACCCATGGGTATAAATTTGTAACTGAAAGCCCATACATGCTTGCACATTTATAAGAGTCAAACATACACAGCAACCATTTTTATCATTATATACTATTTGCAGCAGCCTCTGAGCACCTGAAAGCTTTTTATTGGTTTGCAGTCATTCAGAATTCCAAGAACACTCTCTTGCTGTAAATGTCCACATTCTGTCCTGGTATTTACAGGTGTATAAGAATCACTAAAATATACTATTGCTTGGCTACACAATCTGTCCTAGTACCCACATCCCATTTACTCTTTGAAAAAAATTTACTTTTGAAACTGGATAGTGAAATTTATACGACTACTAAACATTCCATATCTGCTGTATTCCATCCATTGTCACTGAGGTCCTTCAATCATTTTTTTTTTTGTTTAAGTTCTTTTTATCTACAGAACAAACTGAAGAAGTGATATTCACATGGTTTTAAATATCTTTAAGAAAGGGTAAATTGTTGGTCAAAACAAGACTTTTTACTGTTTAGTTGCAAGTCATTAAACAGTAAGAATCCTCTCATCAGTCCATGCACAGAGTTGCTTCTGCAGTTAATACAATCTTGGCCTGGAAATTCACACATTGCTCTGTTTTGATGAATTCCAAAACAGATGTTACAAAACGACATTTGAACTGCAGCATGCATTTGTTAACTCAAACATTTGCATATTTGGAGCTCCTAAATAATATTCCTGCATTTCGAGAGTTACTTAAAAGTTCCTTACTACATTAATGCAAGTTCTAAAATTATGTTTATAATACACATTTGGAACGTAAATGAAATTTTTGATTGATCAGTGACTTTTTTAACAGAGTATTTTGATGCATAATATAATTTCAGTCAAAATAGCCATTTAATACAGTAAAAGACATTCATTCCCCCCAGGTCATTAGTATAGTCATTGGTCATTGGTATAGCTAAATTCCATTTAGTTGCATTTTGCAACTACAATACATAATGAGCTTTTTTTATATGGCATTTTAGTAATGCACAGACATGTTATTGTCTTCTGTTCAACATCCACAAAATTCTGTAGTCAATAAAATTCATACAATAAAAAATATATATAATTGGTCCAGTGCATATTCATCTAAATGGACTGTTGGTTAAAGATGACTAAAATGGGGTTTAAAAATGTAACATATAATTTCCTTCTTACAGTGACAGCTTCAAAGAACAGGATCTTCACATGGTGATTTGTGACACAAATAATCAAGGTACGAAATACCAAGAGTGGAACTGTGCTTCTTTTCATAGCTAATGAGGGTTGGGGAGGGGTTGATGGGGAGGCTGTATTAGCTCAATCAAAAATATATATAGTTAGATTGCAGTTATAATCTCATTTATAAATATAGTAAGGGGATAAAGCATAATACATGCAACCGCATGTTTTATTTCTAATAATTTTTTTTCCTGATTACAAAAATATAACTATATTCTATAAATAAAGTTAAATTAAAAGTACCAGAAGCAATGTCACAAAAAAATTACAACATCTTCTAAACCATGTAAACCATATCAATAGACAACTTGGTTTTACTAACAATGGGCTGGCTCCACAGACTTAGAGTTGAGAGGTGATGTTTTCAATCAGTCTAAATAACAGTGTAAAAGTAAAGCTGGGCAGTATCTGTGTGCAGTAAGCAATTCAGGATATAATGCAAGATATATCCCTGCATGCAAAGAATACAATTAACTTGACTCCCCCTGCAATCAACAGGGTTGTACCCTGGTGTAACCTTCCTCTCTTATGGCCGGATTCACAACCCTGTATTTTTTAACATACATCCCTAATTTTCTGACTGTAGCTATTACGCATCCGTAGTAACTATTTTACGCTATCTACGTAGCATTTTGTTATGTAGATTGCATACATGCGGTCTTTATAGACGCATGCGTAGCAGTTACATTCAGAAAATTAGGGACGTATATTAAAAAATACAGGGTTGTGAATCTTACCCTTAATTAGAAGCTCTTTTTTAAGTCTGGATCCAGCCCAATGATATTTGCAGGTCTAGGTTTTACATCTCATTATCACTGTTTGAGACTTTGGAGAAGACATTTCTCTTTCAGACACAACATATGGATTATATTGACCACAAAAGTCGCAATAATTATGTAGAAAGCATAAATAAGAAAATTATATTCACTATTTGTAGCTAATAATAATTAAAAAGAGGTAATGTCCATTGCTGCAATGGAGAAATGCACTTCTTGTTTTCTGTTGGCACAGAAAACAAGAAAACATGGGGACAATATAATTTTTATTACAATTGAATTACTAGGTCCATGTGTGTTTTCTCATTACAGATAATCAGTCAACTCTGCAACGTCAGTTTTTTTGTCCAGTAAACTCTATTGTGTTAAATGAAGGCGTGTCTTCTGACTTGCAAGTTTTTTTTCTTCCATTTGAGCTTGGAAAACGCTACTGTACAGTTATTTTCACCAATGAAAAGGTAACTATCGAGGAGATATATTAATTGATGTTTACTTTAAATTAAACATGTTCCATATACAGTAGTGCTAGAGGTGAGAAAAACCATAAGTTTAAAATATATATATATATATATATATACAATGGCCCCTTACAGTGTGTGATGACCTTCTAGAATGATGTAGTCTTCACCTATAGCAAGACATCCTTTGCTTCATAGGGACTTTACCTGTTGTAGTAGTTTATCACAACACTGCAAAGCGAGTATGAGTATGGAGTCACAGAGACTAATACACCCCATGTGGACTAGGTGGTAATGGAACACAAAAGGCTTACTGGAACAGAGAGACAGATGAAGTACACATAGGCAGGTGGTACACCCTGTGGTGTACCCGAATACTACAATATTAGACACAGACAAACAATTAATCTACAATTAGAGAAGGGATGGACAGTATATTACATAAATATAAAATATCACACAAATACAATAAAGTTAAGCAAGCACAGACAGCAAGACAAAATGCAAGGTGTCTAGCTTGGCAGATCAGTGAAGAGGGGAATGAGCGCAGTGAGAGGTTAAGAGGGAGCCACCAGGTGGGGACAGTGTAAAAGGGTAGCATAGGGGGACAAGATTGTATGAAGTGAGGGAGGGGAGTGTTAGAGGAGGGAATAACACTGGGATTAAGGGCCCTGCTCGAGTGAGCTAACACACTAAGTTGGAGTGATGAACTTACACAAGACATAAGGAGGGAGAAGGAAGTGGATTGCTGGTGTGAGTGGAGGAAGTGGGAGGGAAGGAGAAGAAGGGATAGATGTAGGATGCAGTGAGGATGTTAAATGAAGGAGGGGCAGGCTAGCCTGAACAGGTGTGAGCGCTTGAAGAACTGCAATGTGGGGGAGAGTCTAACTGAATAAGGGAGGTGATTCCAGTGCAGAGGTGCAGCATGGGAGAAGTCCTGGACATGGGCGTTAGATGTGGTGATCAGTAGGGAGGTCAGACAGCGGAGGTTAACAGAAGGGAGAAGGCATAAAGGGGTGTGAAGATGAGAGAAGAGAGGTATGGATAAGTGGATGAGGATGGAAACGTAAGGCGTTTAAAGAGTCTGAAGCGGTCAGGAAACCAGTGGAGGGTTTGACATAAAAGAGAGGAAGAGGTAGAGTGACTTAAGAGGAAGATGAGCCTGGAAGCAGCATTGAGTATAGATTGAAGGGGCAGGAGGGGTGAGCGGGAGACCAACGAGGAGGAGGTTAAAGTAGTCGTAGTCGTAGTAGTAGTCGTGATATGACTACAGAGTGGATGAGGGTTTTGGTAGCTTCATTGGTGAGGAAAGGATGGATGCGTGCAATGTTGCGTAGGTGGAAATGAAAAGAATGAGAGAGGACACAGATGTGAGGTATAAAGGAAAGTGAGGAGTCAAGAATGACACCTAGGCAGTGAACTTGAGGGGAGGAGGAAACAGAGGTATCACCAATGGCTATGATAATGAAGGTAAGAGGGGGGGGAATCCTAGGGGAGGAAAAACAATGATTTACGTTTTGTCCATATTCAGCTTGAGGAAGCGTTTGGACATCCATGTGGATAGGGACGCAAAGCACTCAGAAATATTAGACAGAAGAGAGGGGTTGAGGTCAGGGGAAGAGAAGTAAATTTGGTTGTCATTAGCACAGAGGTGGTAGTTGAAAACAAAGGTGCTGATGAGGATACCCAACAAGGAGGTGTAGAGGAAGAAGAGGAGCAGGCCAAGGACAGACCCCTGGAGAACACCAACAGGGAGCGGAGAGGGAGGATGAGCTAGGGGTGGAATGAGCTAGGAGTGGAAACAGAGAAGGTGTGGTCAGAGAGATAGGAGGTAAACCAAGAGAGAGCAGTGTCAGTGAGATCAAAAGAGTGGAAGTTTTGAAGCAGAAAATGATGGTCAATGGTGTCAAAAGCAGCCGACAGATCAGCTCAAGAAGAATGAAGATGGAGTAGTGGACCTTGGATTTGACAGATCATAGGTTACTTTGGTAAGAGCAGTCTCAGTGGGATGGAGGTGCCAGAAACCAGATTGGAGGGGGTCCAGGAGAGAGTTATCAGTGAGGTAGCTGAAGAGATGTTGGTAGACTAAGTGCTCAAGGAGTTTGGAGACAAAGGGGACAAGGTATATAGGTTGGTAGCTGGAGGGGGATATAGGGTCTAGATAGGTTTTTTGAGAATGGGAGAGACAAGGGCATGCTTGAAAGAGGAAGGGAAGATACCAGACAAGAGGGAAATACCCCTAACAGTGCTGGTTTTTCTAACCTTGCTTGAGCACTGGTGTGTTCATTACTGACTGCTATATGTTAAATAATCCACTGGTGGTACTCATATCCCTTGTTCTGTAGGGAGAAATGGAAAACATAGACTGTTACGGGTACCTAAGAACCGAGTGTGGAAACCCACCGATCTGGGATATACTGCACACTATGGGCCCTAGTCAGACCTCTGACCGCATATATGCAATATACGTTGCAAAAAGTAATGTAGATGTCGTAACAAAATTACTGTGCATGCGCAGTAGTTCATATCGGTAGGTCTGAATACGGCCCTATACCTGAAAACTAGGTCCTACTAGGTAGAGAAGATTCTGACACAAATAGTCAGAGAAAACTGATAGTAAATGGATAAGTAACGAAGTGATGACTCATGATATAACGGCAGTTAAGCTAATCTTTGAACTATATTTAATATATACTCTGCCAATCAAGAGAAGACAAGCAGCCCACCAGCTGTGAATAGGAAGTGTCCCAGGTGCTAAGCAACTAATCATTATGAATCTCTATGAATCTATATCTCTATGAATATATATCTATCCATACACATATTTACAATAACTAAGATTATATAGCCCTATCCGTATTCATAACTGATATTAGTAAAACAGCAACAATGATAGTGAATTATTTGTCCCATTCAGTGCTGGAGTGTGGTTTGCCAGCACGGTGATTGAAAGACCATAGCAGTACAACTGAATGCAGACTGCTGGCAACTGCTAAATTCAAAGTAATAAGTGTCCTGGCACTCACATCAAATTATAAAATATATGTAGAGCAGTTTAAGAGAGCAGGCAATGATGGTATGCACAGAAAGATCCTGTTGTAGCATAACAAAACATCTGATATCATCAAACATGAAGTAAATTAGGTCTTGTAGAAAACAGCAAATTCAGATTTAGGATGATAAAAGATGACAACAAATTCCAATTTTCTTTTACTTTTAATTTCCTGTGACATAATATTATGCAAGAATTTCTCAATATATATACATATATTAATTATTATTACAGTATAAAGAAATTGGTTTATTTAATATTAGGTAATGGGTGATTGTTGTTTCTTAAGATGAGACTGGGACCTACTTTGGATAATTAATAACTCAGGGCCGGATCAAGACTTACAAAGGACACCCCACTTACACGCGCAAATTGCATAAGTGGGATATCTGTAGAGGAGAGCGCATTTGCCCTCCTGATGTTACATGCATTTTCTGCACTTAACACCTATCAGAACTGAGTTTCATACAATAGTATTTATGGACAACGGGACGGGTTTTTTCCCCTCTGTCTGCCAAATTTTACAGTAGTGGCAGCGTTTAATACTTATGCGCGGATTAGCGGCTGTGTTTGGCTCACAGAGAGCAATGTCACGGCGGAGGAAGGATCGCGGAAGAAGGAAAGAGGGATGCAGCAAAGGTAAGTAAAGGCAGATTTTCAAGTGTTCAGCAACCTCCAAAACTTTACAGTAAGCTTTCACAAGTCTGTGACTTGAATCTTGGTGCGCCTAAGAAGATGATTTGTGGCCTACAACAGACGTTCCCATTCCAGTGGCACCCGGCACACATTGGTCTTTACTAAAGACCTGGGGTTTATATGTAATTTTCTTCCTAAGTTGTGAACAATCTGAACTTATTAGGTGGCATCCAATGAACTTCTCTTTCAGGGATCATATAAATATAGTCAAGATGTTTTTTAGGCCCTCCCTATTCATATCAATCCCAAATATTTTTTGGAAGTCCAGTCTTTAGTATTATATCTGATTACTATCCAAGACCTATGTTATGGTATATATTGTAAAATTAACATTTGGTTACCATTGTTTTTTTTCCTTGTCATTGTAATGTATGACTTTCTGTACCACACCAAATGCATAAATACAGTTTACATAAGCAAAAATATCCGCAATTTAATGCAGTCTTAATAACCAGCCAACACTACTTCAATTAGGAATACATCCGATTGGGTGCTATAAACATGCAATGTAGTTCACAATGTCAGCACAGTGGGAAACCATGATAGGACAGCTCATTATATGAATCAATTAACATAAATCATAGTTTGTTGTATGCTAGTAATAGTGTGTAGTTAGTAGTAGTGTGTGTGTTAGTGGGTATATTAATTCATGTTTTTATTTTCTCCATCACCTTGATTATAGGTTGGTGACTTTGTATATGTGATTGAAGGAATTGGTAACCCTCCTTTGCCATCCACTTTGATTCCTGTAGATAGTCCACATGTTCTCCACATCGATAATGCAATTACAGGTTTGATGGTTTTTGTTTGTACACATATTGCTATACTTTATTGTACATTCTAATCAGTTAAAGAGAAATATTTATATTTCTATTGATAAGATTTTAGCTTACTCTATCATCTCTAAAGTCAGCTCTACATAATAATAATAATAATAAAACTCTGCTACATAATAATATTTAATGTATGTAATGAATGCTTGCTTTTACTTTCATGGATATCTCTGTCCTGCAGTCCCAAATCCCCCTTCATCTGTTTCTTGGGGAACCAATTGCTAAAGAATATTTCCAGTTAACAGGCCCTAGGTCAAGACAAAGCTAATGGAACAATAGAGAGTTGGATTCTCTAGGAGAATCGGCCATGCATAAAAATCTGCACCCTTCCCCTAAGCTATAAAAAGTAGATTTTAGACAATTTATCTATGGAGAACTGCAGGTACCAGCATTTTTCTTTAAAGGCTTCCACGACATGCTGGCAATCGGACAATTAAAAGTTCTAGAATCTCCTGACATCAAATAGAAAATTAAATGAAGAAATCTTTAATAAATAGTTACTTGCTGATATTTGCTTCCTGTTATTCCTGAAATCTCCATATTTTGATCAAACAGGCAAAATAACCCCCCTCCTATTAGATGCAATTAATAATTTACCTATGCTCTCCTCTTACATGAGTTGCGGGAATATCTGCTATAAGAGCGTAACTGTTAGATATTGGGATAGTGACTGGATTTAGACCTTTGTGGTTGAAGGTTCAAATGCACCATTGATGGGGTTTTAGTGCCATTTCACTGTCAGATCCCAAATTCTGTGTGTGCGAGGGGATGAGGCCACTCCCATCACATACAAGGGACTTCCGTCTGCACCTTCCTCAACAAAGATAGGGATGGTATGGAAATTAGAATTGAACATAAGGGCTTTAGAAGAGCGTTACAGTATGCTTTCCAACCTGTCTCGCCCTGCCGATGGAAACACTGATCTGTTGGATTCAGTTCCATATAGGAATTGCATAGCATGCACATGCACACTTTTTATTGAAGGAGTCTGGATCTGGTCCTCTTAGAGATTATTTTTTCTATTATTTATTTTATTATTTTGTCAAGACTCCTTTGCATTAACACTATTTCACCAATAGGGTAGAATTATTTTATATAGCCCAAAAGTACTTATTATTTTTTAATCCTTTATTTGCCCATATTTTGCCATTTTAAAGGAAACACAGAAAAACATAAAATATATTATTTTAAATGCAAAGAAGATGCTATACTGGAAGAAACTGTTAAAATACCACTGGCTAATGAAGCAAGAGAAAATGCATTGGCCATTGCAGCCCAGTTGCAGATGACATTTTTAGAGTATGAACGTAGAAAAGTGACTGGCACATTGGATAGTAGCAGTGTCAAAGCAACAGTCGCATTATCAGAAGTGATAAGAGAGGAGGTGAGTGCCATTTATAATGCATTTATAAGCTGGATCCAGACTTAAGTAAGTTCTTGAAATTAAATACTCCTGGGCTAAACCATGTTGATTGCTGGTGGAGTCAAGGTAATTGTATTCTTTGCATGCAGGGATATATCTTTGAATTGCTTACTGCACACAGATACTGACCAGCTTTACTATTACACTGTTATTTAGACTTGGGATAAGAAACATCACCTCTCAACTCTAATACTGTTTGCAACAGATGAAATATGACTCCCCTGCAATCAACATGGTTTAGCCCAAGAGTAACTAATTTCAAGCACTTACTTAAGTCTGGATCCAGCCCGTAGTTCTTAAATATCAGAAGCTTGTGCTCACACAACACACTCACCATCACACAACAGGAAAGAGCCATGCTAACTTGATTCGCTGATAATCATGTAGTTTATAAAATATCTGTTATGATTGTAGTTTTGGTCCTTGTTCTGATTCAGTCTGGATACTGACCATTGCCATCTACCATTACCTTTGCTTTGACTTTTTTTTTTAAAGATTCATTACATGGGACCTATCCTTCTTTAAGCTACAAGCCCTGTTCTCTGTGTACGCTGCCATAAGCCTGCCTTAAGTCCATCTTGTGGATCAGCGGTCTGTACCAGCCCCCTCCCACACTATACATTACCATGGAGGGCGCATGCGCTCTCCAGTCAGATCTGGCCACTTGCATGCATAAGTGACCTGACGCTATCCGGTCTGGAACCAGCCCTATTAGAGGAAAGTTACTCCTGGGCTAAACCATGTTGATTTCAGGTGAGTCATATTTCATCTGTTGCAAACAGTATTAGAGTTGAGAGTCTAAATAACAGTGTAAAAGTAAAGCTGGTCAGTATCTGTGTACAATAAGCAATTCAAAGATACAGTATATCACTGCAAACAAGGAATACAATTAACTTGTCTCCCCCTGAAATTAACATGGTTTTAACCAGGTGTAACTTTCCTCTCTTATTTTCAAGCTTCTTCTTAAGTCTGAATCACACCCATGGATTTGGGAGCCCACCACTATTTTGTCAGCTGACGGTGTCATACTAATTACTTTTTTATTTAGTACTATTAGTTTGCACTTTTTTTGTTTTACCACAAATATATTTTATCATATTTTATATATTTTATCAACTTATAAACCTTTAAAAGAGAACTGATATATATCTTGTATGATTATTATATGGGTTTTTTACATTTCTTTTTCAGGTTAAATCATCGTTCAGCTCTTTCTCAAATTTTTCCAGAAAGGTCCAAATAATTGACTATGATGTGGAAGTAAGCATGCCTGAGCATTTTCAGATTCCAAAGAAAATTAGCATTCCAGTTTCCATAAAGAGAATCTCAATGGTAGAAAGTCAGCTGAATACAGAACAAGGTAATGCAGATAAACTGAAATGTTCTTTTATCTTATGGTACTTAGAAGTTAATGCTTATAAGTATTATAAAAGCTTAGTACAATACAGGGAACTATGCCACTTTGAAATGCTCCATGGGCCATAATGAATAAAAGATTCTGGGCCTGATCCAGATTTGCATATGACACCCAACTTCCGCAAAATGCTAATGACAGTCAGGTGTTTTTCTGGCACCGCACCTGTGCTTTCCAGATGTTACACAACTGATTTCCTAGAGTACAGAACTGAGTTTTGTATGCTAGGAGATCCATCTGAAGTGGTGTTTCTCCTAATCTCTGCAAGGGGGGCGGGGATAGGCATGCAGATGATGGAGAGTGGGTAGCTGTATCCACTTTAGCATGAATATGTGCTCAGACAGAGGCAGATCCATGCAGGCAACTTAATGTTGGGTTCTGGACCTGTAAGTTTGCAGGGGTGTCACTTGCAGACTTACAGACCTCTGTGAGTATGGAACAAGCGCAGAGGTCTGTATGGATCAGGTCCTAAATAGTCTTTAATAGTAACATTATGTGTTTACTTCATTGCATGTGAGACATTAGTCTTGTTACTTTTGCAGAAGAACCTCTCATTCCTGGTATAATCCATTGACCCTATGACTCATTCAGCTCTATTTACTAAAGCTTTAAAAAGTTTATTTTTGGAGTTATGAAGTTATAACTCCAAAAATGAACTTTTTGCTATTTACAACAGCTGCATCGCCATGGAAAACACCAGTTTCCATGGCCATGCGGCAAAACTTCACCTGCCCTCGCCAGCCCGTTGTTTTCAATGGGGCTGCTATTTACTAACCCTCAGAGCGGAGTTTTATACTCTGCTCTGAGAGTTAAAATAACGCCATCTCAGACTGGCGTTTAGAATTCTCTTCCAGCAATCTCCCCATAAAACCCCCTTTTTCTCCCCCTAATAGCTGTTATTAGGGGGAGAAAAAGGGGTATATGTATGGGTAGACCGCTGGAATATAAGTAAATAACGTT
>WWET01000268.1:364415-380339 GCA_011038615.1 Limnodynastes dumerilii | reverse complement strand
TCTCTCTCTCTCTCTCTCTCCCTAATGGTATCTTTAAGTATGACATTTTATCATTATTAATATACACATTTTTGTAGATGGAGTTCCATTACCAGTGAAATTTGTCCCTGGAAAACCAGGCCGGTATTACTGCAAAATTTTGCTCCGTTCTGCTCATGATGTACGAGTTTATATAATTGAGTGTGTTGTCAACCCAAGCAACACAGAAAGAGAGTTTGAATTTATTACTCCAGCCTGTCAAGCACTGATACAGGATATTCCAATAGTAAGTTATACTGCATGACTTCATTATGTAGAGAATAGCATTATATGCCGCTTCACTGGATTGAACTACAAATCATTTGCCATTGATAAAATAGTTTATGTCAAAACTGTGACATCTAGTTATAGATCTTACTGCATGACATAAATTTGCAATTATTGTGACAAGATAAACTTTGGAAAAATATTGATATCATGCATTTTGTGATGATATTAGTTTGAGGTATAGGGAGATTTGGTCTACTTTGCTATACTAAATACAAACCATGGTCGAAGCATATTTTGAGAACCTTGTATTCATTGCACATGCTGGTCAAATTGTGGATCTACCATATCAAGGTGACTTTCAAATAGGTAAATACATAAACTAATAAATTCCTTTACCAGGGAAGTGCAAGTGCTATGTACATATATACTGTATCATAAAAAAAATAATGCTGATATGTAATAGAATATATGCTAATAAAAAACAACTACAGTTAATTGTTTAACCAAAATACAAATTAACAACCTAAAACTATCATGCAAAAATACATCTATCCCAAATCTTCAGATTAAAATAGGCCATACATGTGCTTCTACTGTAAATGTTGGGAGGAATGAAAATATTTATCCACACACCATTATCCACCAGATGTATGATCTATAGTGATCTATTCATATTTACAAACTATATAATGACTGAGGGTATGATGTCTTGGGTATGATGTCCTAAGCCTCACATTACTACTGTAAAGGAGCTGAGGCTGTGGCCCAGAGCATCCTCCTGATAAAAAAATAAATATATGTAAAGCATTTAATTTCCTTGTATACCCAAAATAAAAACAACAAAAAAAAACCAGTTCACCAGTGTGGTGTGAAGCTGCTTCATGATAGCATTCAGACTAATCAAAACCCATTTTCTAAACCTTGAAGATGGCTAAACTTTACAGCAGTAAAGTAAATTACTCAGTACACTATTACTCAGTATATTTAGTTGCAGTCATAATATCTGTAATAATGTATTATATGGTTTTGCATTATTTCTGTTCTTATTTGTTAACTTCATTAAAGTATATGTATATAGTGAATGACTGTATGTATTAGGCAGAGCCAGAGCAAGTTTGATGAACTTATTAACCATTCTGCAAAAATGTAGTCTTTATGTAATCATGATTTTGCATTACAATTTTTACTGTAATTTAAATATCCAGAAATGATTTACTATGATTCAGACTAGTGTGAGCTTCCAAAATTATGTTTTAAATGACTATAGAAATCATAAAATAACTAATGGCTTATAACTGCAAAAGCAAATGTTTTAGAGCATTGATGAGGAACCGTAGATCTATTGATCATTAGCTAACATATCTGAATTAGTGCTAATGGGCCTGATCCAGAGCTACGAAATTGCTGTCCGACGGGCGAGCGTACGCCCGTTTTTTGCGTATTTTCGTACGAAAATTCGCACTGCGCATGCCCAGTATGACAGCTTCCTGTCGGCTGGACGACATGAGCGTATAGCGTTCGTATGGTGTGCGAATTTTTCGCTCGAGGGGCGTGCGTTCAGTACGACGGTCGGCTGGGCGCTCGTTTTACAACAGGGAGGCGGGGATAGCCATTTAAATTGTACAGTATGGGCGCGCTAAGCCCGTACGCTCAGCGTATTTTGTGCGAAAATTCGTATGGCCGACGGTCGTACCCAGTGTAGGGTATAGCCGCCGTAAGCAGGGACTTTACTATGGGAGTGTTAGGGGCGTGTATGTTGATACGCCCGAGCGAACGTTCGCATTCGCCCGTCGTGCGAAAATTTCGTAGCTCTGGATCAGGCCCAGTGTCATTATATTTGTTTCTGTAAGTGTATATGACTATAAAGCTTTCTGTTTACATACATGACATAAAATTATAACAAAATAATTGCTGTGTCTTAGAGCAACATGACTCACCAAGACTGGAAACTGAAAGCTATTCTTCAAGGAAATTTCTTCTCTGGTCCGTCATTATTGTTTATACCTGCAGGAGAAACAGCACTTTACACTTTGATGTTTAAACCCTTTTGTAAATGCCGGAGCACTGTAAGTATTTTGAACTTTATATGTAAGGAAAACATTTTTGTCTTTTTTTATAGTTAGAATACAAGCAATATATTTAAAATATATTTCACACGACTTAAATTCCCAATGAGCTTGCCTGTTCATGCATACACACTGACAGATCCATGATTTTATGCTCTCCTTACTGTCTCTTCTCCTGACATGTTCCGTCTTTGATTGGTAAAATTAACAAGGTTATAAAATGAATCAAAAGATACAATGTGCTTTGAAACGTTACAACCGGAGTGTAGGAGCATACACACTAATAAGATATTGCTCCAGGTACCTGGCGTTAGACAAATGAATCTTAAGAAAGGCCACATTTTGGCCTCTAGGGATATACCTTGCAGATAATATATGTGAAGGTGACATAAATTAGTATTTTCTCCCTATATCATAATGGAATATACAATTAAAAAATGTTTTTCCTCTACTACTAAAAATAATAACTAACGAAAAAATTATAACTAAGGACCTGATTCACAGATAAGAGTGAGTTAGGTGCGGGCAAATCCGCACCTAACTCACTATTCCAACCCTCAACCCGCCCCCCGTTTTTAGGTACCATATAGCACTTACGAGTCCCATAGGGCTACATTATCTCTCCGTGCAACGTCCGTATGGACATTGCACCTCCCTGCCTCCCACTCGCCCTTCCCAGCTAATCTAAATACGTCCCTCTCCCACTTCTGCCTATAAACGGGCCGAGGCAGCATAATGCCGCCTCTTTCTTGCCGATCAGCTATGTAGATAGCGTATATTACCTGCTACGCATGCGCAGTAGGTCATTTCAGACTCTTTCGTACTTAAGAAGCCGCAGCTCCTTAAGTGTGAATCAGGCCCTAAATAAATAAACAAACCTCAGAAAATAAACAGCAAAGAAAGGGCACATATGTTATATAATGCAGTTGTTTCTAATAAAATGTTAATAGTTTCCAATAAAATAATAGTAATTGTTCCACAAGTCATCAGATTACAGCACAAATTATTTATGTGTAGTGGCAGGAAGAGTAAAGACTGCTCAAATCATCTCTGCCAAGACTGAAACCGTAATTCTTTCTTTAACCTTCATAGTGTGAAAGAATGTAAGAATATAGAATAAAAGTACATTTAAACAATTGCATACATAAAGGAATACCCAATGTAAAAATAAAAGTTCAAGTGAACTCTTTCTAATAATTGTCCATGGTGAAGCTATTTCTAACTTAGATTTTTGGGATTGGTTGTACTTATAATTTAGAAAATGTAAGCTTTATTGTCAGTAAATTAACAAATATATTTTATAATACTATAATGTTGCTTAAAGTTATGTTTCTAATAGAATTAATACAAGACTAATATGGAAATAACATCCTGTTTTTCTGCTTAATAATCTTAGACTTGTAAAGATCAATTTTTAAATTAAAAATGAAATTTTACAGCCAATAGACAGCTTTAACACCTTCCCACTTTCACAGGGAAAACTAATACTTCAAAATGAAACAGATGGTTCCGAAAATATATTTGGCCTGAAAGGCATTGGCCAGGAACCCATGGCACTAGATCATGTCATGATAGATTGCCAAGTGAGAGAGATTACTGAGAAAGTCCTTATGGTACCCAATTATACTAAAGACAGACTGACATTTAAGGTAAGCTTTTTCAGGAGTTTTAAAAGTTTAGCCTATTTTTATTTGCTTAAATTATTATAGGGTTTTGTTACAAATTATTTCCTCAAACTAGTCAGGTTTGTTGATTTGCCAAAAATATTGCTGCTTATTTGAATGCTTCACTAGACTGTACGGAATTAAAAACATATTTATAATAATGCCAAACCCATTAGTGATCCCCAGTTGTTTATAACAGAACTACTGGATACTTAGTGTTCCACAGTTAGGTTTGAGTTAGATGTTAATCTTCCCAAGGTACTTATTGGTCTGTACATGGGTTTCTGCAGGCCACTGTGTATTATAAATTGTGCAAATACCCCACCAATTACACTGCTTATGACTGAGGTTAGCTAAATATCTTAAAAATCATGGTATCATGGTATCATTGAATATATTGGGCCGGATCCAGAACTATGTCTGTCTATGGAAGATGGTCTAAAAGACCGCATGTACGCAATCTACGTATCGAAACGATACGCAGATTACGTACAATAGCTACTACGCATGCGCAGTAGCTACTGTTTATTGAATTACGTCCGTCTATGGAAGACGGACGTAGTTCTGGATCTACCCCATTATCTGCAATTGCTTAGTCTTAGGTTGTTCTGCATAAGAGATTTTCTTAGTAATTTAGTTCACAATTCATAAAATGAACTAATATTTTAATAAACCTCTTTGTGCTTTTCCTGTCCTATTCCTTAATATATTTTCTAGTGGCTACTATATGTTACCTTAGCCATGGTAAACACATAACATTGCACCAGGTACAGACTCCTGCAGAGTGAGTGTTTTATATCCTTTGCAGCAGAAATTGCAATCTTTTGTGTTGTTTGCATATGTACAGCACAAGCTCTGTGATCGTAACATTATACACGCTATCCGATAAGCTAACATTTTATCTTAGCGCTAGGTTCCACCTGGGAGGGTTGCAACATTTAAAAATACAGTAAGGGCTTACGTTTAAGAATGCTTGTGCTATCCAGACATATGATCCGTCCTAATTTTACATGGGAAAGGAAAGGAAGTTATAAGTGGGGTCTATTGGGCGGAACTCTGTGCAAGTGATGTTAATGTTCTCCCAGCTGCTTGGTATGGATGCCTGGATTTCTATATTGTTTGGAAGGCATTTGGGACATAGTAGCAAACCCCATAATGTATATATTTTGTTTGTTTTTTCATTGTTTAGGCTTTTATATAATGCAATTGTTAAAATTGTATTTTCTCTAGTAGATAGTAGATTGTCCTGAAGACAGGGCACTTCAAAACTATAATGTATTAACTATTATTACTAGACAGTATTAACTACAATGCTCCTTCCAGTTTCTGCTTTCCTACGTGCCCATAGGAGTAGGGCATATTTTCTTTAGGTTCTGACCCTAATTTTATTTATTTATTTAAGTTTATGTCACAAAAAGTGTTGCTTAGGGACCAAGGAGTGGATAGCCTGTGGGCCACCCTTACCCACAATGCACTGCAGCAGAAGTCTATTTGAGTTGATCATTTCCTACATGGTGATACATTGATTAGGTAAGTTGCTCTGATAGCCATGGCTGCAGCAGACCCGGCACTAAATGCTGCGGTCTGTTTTTCCCTTCCACACTGGTGAAAAAGTAAAAAGGTCCGCTTGAATGCAGAGGAGCACTCACCGGCTAGACAGGCAGCCACAGTAGATCTATGTTGGATTGAAGAGAACAGATGTGGCTGCACTCCAAGGGGGCAGGCTGGATGAAATAAAGAAATCTCCATTTTGAATTCCTGTCAGGATGGTAGTGAGTAGAAAGTGGAGGCCCTTCGTCTCCATTCCTTTAGGCGCCTTTTTCCTGCCTGTCATTTCTGGTTGTTGGTAAGACTTAGTATTTTCACTTGTTTTTCACTAATAAAAATACAATTTATAGCTTGTTAGACGTGTTTATTAATGAGTATGTGTTTCTTAATTTGATACACTGGGCTCCTAACTTTGGATCTTATGAGTCATTTCAGTTCATGGATCTGCATCATGTATCCTGGAAGTTATTGTTCTTTCACATTTTCATCTGCTCACTGGGTGTCCATGTTGAGAGTTTTGGGTTGTAACCCCAATTTTTATACCGGTTTTGGTTGTTGTTGGATGTAGTCAATACTCCTAGGGATTAGGTGACCCAGACCACTGCTTTGTTTGTGCTGTACGATGCACAAGAACATGGTGGACTGACCTTGTTGAATAAACTATTTGGTTGGCTTATACTTATTTGACTAAGCTGGTGCAGGAGGGCCTGCACCTCTCCAATCGCTCTTTTAGTGTCTGCTTTTCTGGGTCCACTTCTTCTGCCCTTCTGCTTTCTGTGGGGGTACCTCAAGGCTCAGTCCTGGGTCCCTTGCTCTTCTCTATCTACACCTCTTCCCTTGGACAGCTAATAAAGTCATTCGGTTTCCAATATCATCTCTATGCAGATGATACACAAATCTATCTATCCACCCCTGAACTATCCCCAACCGTGCTGACTCGGGTCACTGAATGTCTTTCCGCCATCTCATCCTGGATGTCCTCTCGTCAACTTAAACTTAATCTTTCAAAAACAGAGTTAATAATATTTCCACCTGCTAACAAGACCTACCCACCTGGTCTCTCTATTGCTGTCGACAACACTGAAATATTCCCTACTCGCCAAGCTCGCTGCCTAGGTGTTACACTTCATTTTGAACTGTCCTTTATGCCCCATATTCAATCTGTTTCGAAATCTTGTTATATACATTTAAAAAACATTTCCAAAATTCGAAAATATCTCTCACAAGAAACAGCTAAAACGCTCATTCATGCCCTAATTATATCCCGCATTGATTACTGCAATGCCCTTCTTATTGGTCTCCCACAAAATAAAATTGCCCCTCTACAGTCTATATTGCATACAGCAGCGAGACTGATCTTCCTTGCAAAACGCTCAACTACAGCTACTCCACTCTGTCAGTCTCTACATTGGCTGCCTTCATCAATAACCCAACAATTCTCTAACTAGCACAAAAATCACCCGATATCATATAGTACACATTCATCAATAATCCGACAATTCTCTAACTGTCACAAAAATCACCCGATATTACATAGCACACATTTATCAATAACCCAACAATTCCCTAACTGTCACAAAAAACACCCAATATTATATAGTACACATTTATCAATAACCCCAACAATTCCCTAACTGTCACAAAAATCACCCAATATTAAATAGTACACATTTATCAATAACCCGACAATTTCCTAACTGTCACAAAAATCACCCGATATTATACAGTACACATTTATCAATAACCCCAACAATTCCCGATATTATACAGTACACATTTATCAATAACCCCAACAATAAACTTCCTCGCCCATTAAGACTATCCACTACTCTACAAACTTTCAAGCGCTCCCTTAAAACTCATCTCTTCACACAAGCTATATCTACTATATTAACAACCACTTTTCCTTTAACACAAACCCACATTCTCTCTCTCTATTCTAAAATTCCCTCATCTCTTTTACTAATACTGCTGTGTGGATGGATCATAGAGCACTGAGAACACTATTACCATACACCCTGGCTGGCTCCATTGTGTGATATAAAGCACTTTCCCTTATGTATCAAACCCACTGTCCTATAGAGTGTAAGCCTGTGAGCAGGGCCCTCTTACCCACCCAGTCTGTCTGTTATTCCCCAGTATTATTATAAAGATTGTAACATTGTAAAGCGCTACGTAATCTGTGGGCGCTATATAAAAACCTGTTAATAAATAAATAAATAAATGTTTGTCTGGATTGAAATGGTTTTTATGGTGAGTAACAAAAAATCCTCTGTATTTTCTATAACACAAACAAAATCAGGTTACGTATATTGAGGTGAAGTTTGATGATTTCTTCAGTTACAAAATGGCAGCTATTTATTTTACTAATGTTTATTTTGCATTTCTTCCTTTAAAGGTGGTGTCAGACATTTCATTTATTAGTGGGCCTCAAACATTAACTGTTAAGCCTGGCACTTCATCTCCGTATACCCTCACTATTTCTCCACAGAAACGGGGTTTGTTCAAAGGTAATGAGAACTTTTTTTAAAATATGAGTTTCTTTATACGAAACATAATTCATACAGCAGGGATATATATATCTACAATACTTAGTATTACGTTATGAAAAAAAAAAATTAAGAATTTGCAGTCTGGTGAATTATGAATGCATAGCTTAGTAATAACACTATAAACAATTGTTTCTATGTGATATGATATTGCACATTCATAGATAAATAGTACAATTTTCCAAATAATAAAAATGATTGCTACCTTCATACTCATCATACCTATACATCACATTGCTGTGGAAATCTGAGAGATAAGAAGTAATTAAAAACTTCTATCAATAGGTTATAAAGGTTATAAAGTTACAAAGTTATAATGCAAAGTTTATAATAGTATATAAATATTATAACATTTCAGTTTAAAGTAATAATGAATTTAGTATAAATGAATTTAGTATAAATGAATTTAGTATGGTATGATGTGCCTAGATACTGTCACAATTGGAAGGATATATTTGCAAGTGCTTGGTCACATTTTCTTGACATCCATACATTTTTTTTTTTGCCACTTCATGGCCTGCGAGATGTTTTCCAATTAAAGCCTGCAGAACTCCACTATAGTACAGAAGTCTAAATCAGAATGCATTTACAGGGAACACTTATACTGTAAATTGACTAAGAGACGTCTGGATCCGCCCCTATTAGTGAGAAACAAATCCTGTCATGTATACTACATTTTGTTGAAAGTAGGAAAACTTGATAAAAAGAGACATTTCTCTTGCATTATATTAGAGCCTTCACCTAAGTCCTATTTATAACAGTCAAAACTTCCAAGATATAACCATTAATACAATGTCTGTTATCTCTCTAATGGTAGGAGTAATCTCATTTGTTGTGGGTGATGAACAACAACAATATGAAGGTGGCATCCGACCAGGACCTGCAGATGAAGCCGATGAATTATATGTATTGCAAACCACTGATGTAGGGACAGGTATGTTTGGTACTATAGGCTAATTAAAACTACTAAAAGATAGATAAAAGATTTCTAGGTGTAGAAATAATTTTATAACATAGGACAGTAGTTTATGAAAATATTAAATTGATATTAACATTCTTCTGCAAAATAAGCTCATCTGTACAATCAGAAAATACAATGGGGGCAGATCCAGAGTTGAGAGTAACATCAAGTCATGCTGAAGTTTCGGGAAAACGTTCTTGTGTTCAGATTTTGTGGTTTATCCAGAACTGTGTTTAGACAGTTTTAAGTAAGTCCGTATATATGCGCAGCTATTGTTAGCGCTGCGCACGTGCACAATGGGAGTGAACACAAAAAGTGTATGAAAAAGACACTAGTGAAACATCATATATTACAATGAGAAAGTGGGCGGTTTTGGGGCTGTGAGCTCACGCTTTCCTGCACTTCCTCCTATAATCCTGCATTGGCTTATGGCTAGTGTAAGTGTAACACAGGGCAGATTTTATTCTATGAAACCCCCTATTTATAGAAAGAGCACAGTCCTACACATCTAACAATTAATACATCTGTCTAACGTTAAAATAATGTGTAATAATATGTTTTAAAACACACTCATATATATATATTAAGACTAAATAGCATTGTATTGTTGCATATTTTGTTCAGGATTTTTTTTTATATAGTTTATAATATTTGAGAGCTATTTTTATTTCTTAAAAAATATATTAATTCTATTAATGATTACACTCTTTAATATCATTTAATAACATAAATGACACAAATTTACATTTATTACATTATAAATATACTGTGTTTCAAAAGCATGTACATTTTCAGTACTCCCTATCCAGCTACTGTCTAAACTCTGGAAAGGGAACATACAATTTTTATACCTTGTGTGCACTTTAGCTGCATGAAAACTCTCGACCAGACCCCTTGTTTACAATATGCAAAATCAGCCAGTATTTTCCATGTATGCAGAAACACATACATTTGCACTTCTCAGATTGCAAGTCTTGCTCAATTTTGTCCTTTTACTCCTGATTTTCAATCACCCCATTATGTGCAGTGATATGAAAACTATTTTATGACCAAAATGCTTTACACACATGGGATTAATCTGTCTATGCAGAAGGAGAAGAGCTTTTTTTTTTTTTATTGCTTGCTTTTTTAAAGCTTGCAAAGTACATTTATCAAAACATTTTGTGCTTCATTAAATCTCAAATTTCAAAGTGCTAGCAAAAAGACAAAAGTAACATTTAGGTACTTTTGTTCCCAAACCTCGACTATATTTATTTTTGTTCAGCAAGCTAAAGATGTTTTCAGTAAATTTTTTTGATGGCTTTTAGAGGTTAGTGAAGAAGAGTTTTTGTTGGGCTCTGGCTTTCTACGTATTGTCTCATTTGTCAAAGCATATATGGTCACCACAGTGGACCATAACATCAGCAATAATACAGGTGTTACCATAAAAACACATTGGGCCTGATCCAGAACAACGCTTCGAAGCAAATTTTCGCGTGGCGGACACGTAAAATCGCTGTTTAGTATGCACTGCGCATGTGCATCATAGAAAATACGCACATTCACGTAGCGTAATTGTGAACGTATGGGCCATTCACGTATGTGTCACGTAAATACTTACGTGTGGGCGTGCCAAATTTACGTTACTCGAAAATACCCCTTTCATAAGTCCAATAAATAAAGTATACTTTAAATAAAATCTCTTACATTGTCCCTGTGTACTTTGTACTGTGTCATGTGTGTTTCCCCGTTCTGTCCTGTTGATCCTTGCTCACTCTTCTGCTTATCTTGTTCCCACTCCTGCTCTTGTGTCAATTCAGTTTTGTCGTTCTGTCTCTGCTGTTCTGGTTCTCACCTACTCTCGTTTGCTTCCATGCTGCTCCTGTGTTTCTCACTGATCTGTCCCTGCTACTCTTGGGACTCCTCTCTGCTTACCTTGTCCCTGCTCCTGTATTTATTCCCAGTCTGTATGCTTTGTCACCGCAGCTCTTAACTCTGTCCTTCACTTCTTTGCTTCCCCCCTGCTCATGGGTCTCTCCCTGCTTTGTCCATTTTGTCTCAAATTCTCCAGCTCTCTCGTCCACTTCTTTGCTTCCCTGTGCTCCTGTGTCTCTCCCAGCTCTGTCCACATTGCTCCTGACACTTTCCTCCTCTCCTTTCTGTTACATCCTGGACTGCTACATCTTGTTCTGCCCTTAGGGGCAGACCTGGAATTGTTGTTTTGTTATGGACATTTCTTTCACCTGCCACTAGTGGCTGCTGTTGTGCACTCTGTCTGGAACTCCTCATTATGTCTTGTTATCCCTCACCTGTGGACTGGGTTTATATTCCCCTTGATCCAGTGCACAGGTGTGGGTCATTGCTTCTGTTTCCTGCTTCCTGTGTGTGTAGTTGCTATTCTCAGCCGTGTTCCTGATTCTTCCTCCATTCCTGCCTACTCTTTCAGGTTCCGGTTTTATGTTGTCATCTCTGCCTTTTGTTTCTGTATCTCACCTGTATCAAGTCCTTTCCGTTACCAATATCTTGTCTGCATATATCTGTTCCTTTACCAGTATCTCACCTGTATCAAGTCTTTTACGTTGCCAATATCTTGTCCTCATAGCTGTTTCCTTATAAGTACCCCATCTGCATTTACCTCTTACCTTTACCAGTATTTTGCCTATACCAGTCTGTTACCTTGTTTTTGCACCCAGGGATTCTGTTTTCTGTACTGCTCTGTTTCCTTGTTTTCTGTAATAAACCTTTATCTGTTATACTATCTGTGATCATTGTACCGAGCCTCAGGTATCCGTAACACTTTCCTCCCCTGCTGCTCTTGTGTCTCTACCCACTTTGTTCAATCTGTCCCCACTGCTTCTGACTCTTTCCTCCACTTTTTTGCTTACCTTGGTCACTGCTCTGACTTCTTTATTTCTCCTGCTCTGTCCTTGCTGATCTCTATGCTATGTCTTTTCTCTTCTTCTGTTTCCTGCTCAACCTGATGCTGTGTCCTGCCTGTGTCCTGCTGGCCACCACTAGAGCTGCATTATTTGGTGGAAAGTAATTCATGGTTAAAGTTAGGTTAGACTTGAGGTTGTTTACATTACAATATTCTGTCTCACTGTTACACGCTGCAGTATTGCAGCAGCGTACAATGTTTTCATTGTTCTATAGAAGGGTACCAGTCATTGTTTCCCCTGCAGCAATTCTTTTTGCTAAGGATCCTAGCTGATTACCTCGCAGCTGGGATGCCTTAGCTAAGGATTTGGCTGTGTGTATTCAGCAGCCAGTGGGGATGTGGCTCTCTGTGAGTTGGTAGCCTCCTTGCCAGTCATAGCTTCTTGTTTCTAGTGTTCCTGTTTGTGCTTCTTTTTTTTTATATCAGTTATTATCCTGTGATTCTTGAATGCAACCTCTTTGTCTTGTTTATTGTTGCCTTATTCCTGTACCTATGCCTCCTTCATGTGTGAGCTGAATAAGTGCCCATGTTTGTTTTGTCTGTCTGCTTGTTAGCTGTGCTCTGTTGTGTTTTGTGCTGCAATCTGCACTACTCTGATTACCACCACCCGTCAGTTTATTCAGTCTGCCTGTTAGTACTTTTGTTCCTCTATGTACTTCCTCTTGCACCATTCTGTTTATAACAGTCTGCTCACCTATTGAATTTATCTGCACGCCAGCTTGTCTGGTCACTCCTGTGCAGTCTTACCTCAGCTGTACCCACCTACTGTACTTATCTGCACGCCAGCTTGTCACTCCTGTGTAGTCTTACCTCAGCTGTGCCTACCTACTGTACTTACCTGCATGCCTGCTTGTCTGGTCACTCCTGTGCAGTCTTACCTCAGCTGTACTCATCTGTTACAGCTACCTGCATACCAGTTTTCCTGGTTACTACTGTGCATTTTCACTTCAGCTGCATCCACCTGTTACACTTACTTGCATCCCGTCTGGGTATTTCTGTACTATTAGTACTTTAGTTGTACTCCTTTGTGGTTTTGGCCTGTGTCCTAGTCTGTTGGTGTGGGCGTCTGTCATTATCTTCTGGCCTCTTTGCCATTTACTATACTATGGGATTGTCCACTGAGGGCTGCGACCTGCTATTTGGGCACAGTCAAGTCCATCCCTTACTTAATATTTCCACACCCACTCCACGTAAAATAAATATAATGCAAAAAATAAGGATCGTATGTAAGAGTTAACCTCCCCAGTTCCACCATGGGTACACAATGTATGCACTGCACCATGTCCCTCACTGTAAAATTAAACGTTACAGCCAAAAATCCCCATATCAGTGGACTGATGGGTATGAGTTCCCTCAATTATAAGTTGATCAGCACATAGGGCCTGATTCAGAGATCCGATATTAACGATAGTTATGTGTGTATATTTAGGGTCGGATCGATTTTGCTTCAACTGCGCATGCGTAGTAATAGTGCAACACCTTCTACGTTGAAGATAGGGTCGGAAATGCCTTAAGGTCGGACTTGTGAATCGGTCGGGAACAATTGCGATCCTAAGTCCAGCGGAAATCTACGAACCAAAAGATTTGCATTGAAATGGGCGGGGGGGCATTGAGAAGAGGGAAAGTGGGCGCGCTTACAGACTTTGGACCCTAAATATACGCAACTAATACACATAAGGTCGGAAGTGAGTGCGGCCAGATAGGGCAAGTCAATGCAGGTCAAACTCCGGCCACTGTTTGCACGGGAAGTGACTGTTTATTCAGTGGGATGTAACTTGCTCTGACCTGCCACTTAGATGCGTATATTTGCGATCCCATCGCCAACGGATCTCTGAATCAGGCCCATAGAGTTCAAAATTGGGGATAACAGTTGCATATTTGGGGTACCAGTTGAAACGATGCAACCTGTGCCTGGTTGGTTATGGAGTAATAGGGAAAATAATAAAATTTTAGCTGTGTTCGATGTATTTACAAATTATAATATAGCTGGGTACCCAAAGGGCAGCCTTGGCAAGTGGGTGCTAGGATAACCAAAAGGGTCAAGCTGTACTAACTGACTTGCAGCCACAGTTCCAAAAAATAGGAACATTGGACAAGAGAAAAACACAAACTTAATCTTGAAAGCATACTTTATTTAAGTAAAAGACCCTCCCACAATAATTCTGGGTTCAGCACTGGTGAGTTGTGTGAGAAAATGTTTTAACAATAATTTTTCAAGTATTGATTGGTGTATTAACTTATATGCAAGTACATAAATGTTGCATATTTTGTATTTTTATAGGTATTTTATCAACTTCTTTCAAAGTTTGGTTTTCAGTGGAAATTAATAGTAAACCTACTCCATCAGAACAAACCATAGAAGTAACTTGCCCTGTTTTAGTAAGTACTATACATTTTTTTATTTTTTTTGTCTTTTTGTGAGTTTAACTCTTCTTTCAAATACTTTTTGAAATAGGGTTTGATTGCTTTTTAAAACTATTGTGTTTGCTTAACAAACAGACTATTATTATTCCGATAAGTCATTCCACGTTTTTAATTTTTTTTTTATCAATTATCAATCATTATACCTCTTTTCCATTTACTTACTTTCAGGAAATGGAGATGAATAGGTAGTATTTTCCTTTGTAATTATATTTAAAGGGGTTTCATGTTGCTCAGAAACCATCCTACATCTAATATTTCTGCAGATCTGCTCTTTCTTTGTAGCTAACACATTTGCAATCAGGGAATAGATGATGTCACCTTTGGTTTCTATTTCTGCTGTGCTCCACTTGATGGTAGGAGTATGTACTCCCAATACTACTTTTGCTTTTATTATTTTGTATGTGTTGATTTTATGTATTGTTATATAAATGTGTGTATGTATGAGCCATGCATATGTGATGTTGGGCCGTATGCAGAGCTCCGGCTGCATAGCAATTGCGGACGGAGTTTTCAGTAAAGTGTTACTGCGCAGGCGCAGTAATTTTGTAATGTAATCTACGTAACGTAATCTTCTTGCAACGTAGATTGCGTTGATCTTTAAGACCCCTTATTTCTATCTGTGCTATGCATATATTTTTTTTTTGTTTGCCATGCACACATTTTATGTTATTTTTGAGTGTATCGATCTATGTTATGTTAGTTACGTGTGTATGCCAAGCATATACACGGTTATTTCTATGTGTGGGTGTGTTTGTATGACTCATGTATACTTCTGTGTATGATGTATATATGGTTTTTTCAAAGTAACATTCATAAATGTTATATTCTCTATTTTGACATAAATGGATTCATTAAAAATGTTATTAATTCCCAGAGTTGCTCAACAATCAATACACAATATTCTTTCTTCTATGTATGTGTGTATAGCGCATATGCCATGAATCTAAGCTGTTGTGTTATAAGTGTATGGTGGGCTTGTGTGTATTTTGGTTTATACATGTATTTGTGCGCTGTCTATAATAGTATTATTATTGTTAGTATAGAGTATAGGTGCTCTGTTATATAGTGGGTAGCTATTTAAATAAATAATGAAAAACTAAATAATGTCAAATGTTTATAATAAAAAGCAGCCTAACAACAAAAACATATCTCATATTTGTTTCCACTGGCGGTTTCTCATACTTTTTATGGTCATACTTTTGTTTATTATTACCTATTATAGCATAAATGTGTTAAGGTTAACACAATAGTAAATGGGTTAAAAAACATGTTAGCCATCCATTTCTCAGCCATTGTTGGCCTTTATGACAGCATTACAGCTGCAGATCCAGCGTTGTCCACACCTTTGGGTTGCTAATATTTTTTGTTGTTAATGTAAAGCACTGTGTCCCCCTCTGTAATACAGTCAGCTCTAGTGAACTGCAGTATTACATTCATTAGCCCCTTGGTAACACAGTCAGCCCTAGTAAACTGCAATATTACAGGCATCAGCACAGGCTGCAGCTGCCCACTGCAGTGCTCCAGCAAGCCTCTTACATGGTAATTG